>VWPV01020395.1:44872-78575 GCA_013389885.1 Geococcyx californianus
GTTCAAAGAAGAAGGCATATTCGTAAAAAATACAAAAGTCTGAAAAAAAAGATACAGCCCCTTTCTACCTATCTCTATTTATTTTTTTTTTTTTTTTGAGGAGGAAGTTGAAGGCTACAAAATAGTGTATTTTCATTCCCTTTAGTACAATTTACATTCAGAAGTCCGCATTTTCAGTTAGATTATTTCTAAAGATACTTTCTTTTCATGTGTACTCCATATCATCAGGAATACATAAATTGATGTGATTCTTCAAACTAAGTTGTTAATGGCTTATCAGCTTACTAATCACATCTGCAGTACTTTTTTTCTGACCATTGTATTTGGGGAATCTCAGGTACTATAGGTTAAACATTTTATGACAACTTCAGTTAGGCTTGAAGAAGCAGTGCCATAGGGTTGAAGAATGATCAGCAAACAAAAGTTAAACAATAATGCATTGAGTGTCAGTGAAGAGGTCCAAAGGATACTACAAGGACTGCTGTTAGAAGTAAAATCCCTTTACCGTAAGCACAGGAATGAAATCCACATATACTGACACCTCATCAGGATGTTAAGAAATAA
This sequence comes from Geococcyx californianus, assembly GCA_013389885.1. Lineage (NCBI taxonomy): Eukaryota > Metazoa > Chordata > Aves > Cuculiformes > Neomorphidae > Geococcyx > Geococcyx californianus. Next base: position 45,437 of record VWPV01020395.1, read on the forward strand.
TATGAAAGTCTTTTGAGAAATCAGACCTAAGTAAGAGCTCTCTACAAGGTTCTAGAAAAGGTCATGAACATCTGATTTGAATATTTTCTGCTGGGCAGATTCACTTCTTATGGCACTCCCAACAGGGCAGATACCATATCTCAAAACCACTTTTTTATTAGAGACTCAATTTGTTCAGCACCAGCTGTTGATGGGAGCAACTTGGTTAGTATAATAAGAGTCTATGTATACAAACTCCAGCTACTTAAATTCTGTAAAACTAGTTGAGGATCTCCAAGACTTAACAGAGTGAGGGACATGACGATATGCTCTCACTGATGTTTGGTTCTTGGAGAGCATTGTGTTGAATGCTGTACATGCAGGTGTTCTGCTTGCAGCCATCTCTACAGCACGCTTCAGTTGTACGTAACAAGCAGAGCAAATTACCATAATTGATCTAAAGTTAATGCACCGATGGATCATGGTCTCCATCCTTTTACTTGAAGGAAAAAGTATAATTGTCTAAGCACCAGAACTGGAAAAGGATTTTCAGGACATAGGCAAGATCAATAGAATTATGAACAAATCTGATGTAGAAGCAGGCAGACAGCGGGTGAGCAGAGCCTGTGTGAAAAATGAGATAGGAAGGCTGTGATGACAAATGACAAAAAAAAAAAAAAAGAAAACAATGATCAACAGTAGAATGGATTGCCTGAGAAGGAAAAGCAAAAAAGGTGATTGGCTTTAGGGAAGAAAAATGGTGACTTTTGCACTGGAAAAAGAATTTAAGGGTGGTAACTGTCAGAAGAGTAGACAATATAAAATCTAATTAAGAAAAACGCAGAACAACAAAAATGACTAAAGATGGCAGTTGAAGTACTGAAGATGTCAACTGCTTCAAGACATAAAATAAACCTTTGAAAAGATGAAAAAGGCAAGGTTGTCTGATAGGAATACAGTAAGATGTAAAGATGAATGGGGCACATGACTATTGTAGAAGTGTGTAGTGGATTTTGTATACCTTTACTGTCATCTAAATAGTCTTTCATGTACATCATGTTCTAAAGAGAATGTCTTTATTATTTCTGCTCATTTATGGGCATTATTCCAGAAAGGAGTGCATACAGGGAGAAAAAGCACATTAATCAAGGCAGTGAATACTGAAGGAGAAAAAAAATAAGAATATAGAACCAACAGAATTCTAAGAAACAAACTTGGAATGGTGAAGGAGAGGATAACATGTATTCTAAATCTATAGAGTAAAACTTTGTGTTACACAGCTGCCATATACATGTTTTATTAAATACTGAAACGGTAACATATTTATGAGAACGCTAGAGAGCTCTCAGAACACCTCTGACATGCAGACAAAATGGTTCAGTAAAATAAGAGGAGAAATGAGAGACGTAAGAAAAGAAAATGAGACTGCATTGTGTTTCTGGAACATCTTCCTATATGACAAGTGGGGCAAGAAAATGGTGGACAGTGGATAAATTGATTTAGATGAGACATATAAAGGAAGTTTGGAGATTTTATAGCACAAATCCCGCCAGAAGGAAATGAGGAGTGCTGCATGGTGGATATCTTCCTCTGAGTGAACACTCTTTTGCCTATGAGCTGATCAGTTGTTTTAGGAGAGCATCAGAGTAGTGACTTTCATAAAGAACATAAGCATTGATCCACCCTACAGACAGATGGAATAACAGAAATTCACTGGCTTCCTAATTCTATCATGCTAACTACATAATTACTTTCAAAAATATATGGCTCTAATTTTGACATCCAATATATTATTACTGTAATAAGGAAGTTTATGATTTCAACTAACTTGTCTTATTTGCAAGGAAATAAGACAAAGTGGTAGAGGAGCTTTTTTGAAAGGTTACAGGACGTATTACATATGCAGTGACGTACAGAATGATTCCAGTCAGTACAGATTTTGGACTATGTAACCAGCTCTAAAGCCCTTGGGACAAAATACACACACATACAAGTGTAAGACGTAATGGCAGTGATGAATCAGAACTCCGGTACAGCTGAATCTACTGACATTTCTAGACATTTTTAAATTTACTTTGTTTAAATGCCACAAATACTTTAAAATATGTTATGAATTTTATTATATAGTATGATCATAGTATTAATATGAAACTGGGTTATATTATTTCTTCTCTCACCTCATCTACATAAATTTTTACAGCCATCTAGCTTTGAAACAGTGCTTTTAGTTTTCTGAAAAGTTACTGATTATCTCCTCGTTTTGAAAATTTATTCCTCCTTACAAACGTTAATGATATTTTTTACTCAAATGAGCACTTCAGCTTTAAAGTAATTGAAAACCAAGCAGCTACTTAACTATGAGATCAGCTACTGAGGCACTTTATGCTCACCACTTACATCATTGAAGGAGAGATTTCAAAATTATATTTTTTCGGCATTGAAATGAATAGTTACAAAGCATTAGAGTCTTAAGCTTTATCAGGACTCATTCTTCAAGTACCTTTATTAATGATTCATGCCATGGAAATCTTCATTCTTGCCTCTGTGACCTTCTTCACAGAAGAATAATTTCAAAATGTGGGTGATTTTCTTCAGGTAATAGTTTGGGTCTGTGTGCTAACTATCCTCTCTCTCAGAGTATTTCTCTTTTTCATGGTTTGGGTCATACATTTTTCCCAGGCTTATAATATTTTTAAAAACAAAAGCATATTGTAGAGAAGTACAGGGAGAATATTCTTCCTTCTGAAGAGCTATTATCCATAATGATCTCCTTTTAATTAGGACTTGATGTTTTTTGCTTTCTTTAAGCCTTCTCAGAAAAAAACATTGTTATAGAACAGCATGTTCATGAATATACTTAGTAATCTTTTATTCCAATAATAAGTAAGGCACAGAAATGATTTAGTTGTTCACTAAAATTAAAAGCTAGCTGAGGTTCCAGGTATTATTACTTAAGGAAGAGTACTTTAAGATCGGAATCATTTGTCTGCAGGTTTCAAAACTGTTTACATTATTGATGCTTGTGAACTTTACAGAAACTTAATGGACCTGACATTCTGAACCCATGCTGACATTTTTGAACACAACTTCCATGATCATTAAGTTTATGGGACTTACCTTGGCATATTAATTTTTCAATATAATTACAATCTTTTCTCAATAAGTACTCCAAGCAGGCAGAAGAAGCACTCACCTTGCCTAAAAGCAGGGAAGCTGAATTCTACTAGTAAGTCTTTTACTAATTCACTCAGTGACTTAGAATGATTACTCAAGCCAGCAGTTTTAAAAGCCAACAGCAAAACTAAGGTACTAAAAAACACTTCCAGGAAAGATTTACATTGACTGTAGGAGGCTCTGAATCAATCTTCAAAAGGCTGATTAGTAAAATGTGCTGAATACTTCCACTAATTGCTTAAGTGAACAACAGATGGAAGAGTTGGCATCCATGGATATAAGGCCACTCCTTCATATATCCAACTTTAGACATCTAAGTATGAACATTTGAGCTGAAGCTTTGCATCCCAGCTTTTCAATCAGTAAAATAAGTCTTAAGGAAACCCCAATCTCACGTGGTATACTGAAAATGCTATTTAATTATTCATATGTCAGCTGTGTCACAGACAACCATGCACACAACCAGCCACCAGACATGCCCTTTTAGCAAGTCTGCCCTCCTAGCAGACCCAGCCTCCCCTTTCCTGCTCTTGCTTCAGCCTTTCTACATCCAGCTTCCAGTACTGGGCTCCCTTCCTGATCACAAAGCACCTTCATTCCTAAACCAGCCCCTTCATGCCTACCCAAGATCCCAGCCTCCTTTCCCAGCAATCTAAAACGATATTGCTCTTCAGCCTTCTCCCCAAGTATCTCCTAGTCTCCCAACAGCCAAATTTTATGTCCTGTTCTATACCTGGGAACAGGAGGGCTGTGCCAATGAGAAAAACATCACTGGGATTTTCAGTATAAGAAAACGATTTACTCCATTTTTAGAAAGAGCGAAACTACTTGGAGTCATATTTACCTTCCCTCTCATACACATGTGGACACACATGGATATATAAAAGCCCTGTGAAAGAAAAAGTTTTGCCCCAGTGAATGCAAGTGATGCTAGAAAGATTATATCTGGAAAATATATTAATAACTGAAACCATTCATGGGGAAAATTTGGGATTGGAAGATGGGGAAAGGGAGTTGGGCTTGGAAGCTTAGAAAGTGTTTGGACTATCTGGGTAAGAGACATGCTAGGTAAGATTAGCAGGTGCACTCCCAGTTCTGCCTATGAGGCAGAGAAACACATGCAAAATCATCACAGAAGAACAGGTAGCTCCAGTGTTTCAATATAAGAAAGAAGCAAATGAATTAATATTTTTGAAGAACATGATTAATGTTCCAGTGATAATTTGAAAACAAACACCCAGCAGGAGTATTTAGAAGTGCAAATTAAGGATATATGTATCACTAAACTATTCTGAGTACAACAGCATTTTTTTCATTTAGGGTCTAGTTGCATCAAAACGTATTTAATATTAATGAAATACTTAAAGCTAAGTTTTTATCTTCTTTTCCTTGTGTGCTATAGTACAACAAAACAAATGAGTTTGCCAAGTGCTACATTTGAGTTCTTTGAAGAAACTGATACTATTTAGTGCCAGCTAATAAAAGAGTAACTGCAGGTACAGTACAAATAACAAGACAAGTATTATATTGCATTAATGCATAAGTAAAGAAAAAATTTCTGACCATTTTCCACAAAGACCATTTGCCTAATGAAATCAGCCTTCTTCCTCTTCAAAGTACTGTTTTGTATTACCGTGGTTGGTTGAAAATAGCCTTTTCACTGACTCAAACCACTCCTTCATTACCAGAATGTTCAACCATAGTGCAAAGCAAATTCAGTCCTACATCCAGCCTGATGCTGAAATTAAAAAAAATTCTCTTTAATTATCTGAGTGGAAAGTTCCACAACTGAACTTGTACAGTAGGAAAAACTATATCCTCTGAATTCAACAGGGATACTCAGTGTGCAGTATGCTTGCATGCACCCACTGAGGGCAGAAACACAAGGCTCCGAGGAACAAACAAGCTCAGGGGAAGCATTCCAGCACAAATTCTGCCCACAATCTCACTGATGGTATGCATAGAAATCCCTACACTAGGATGGAGGGACTACGTTCTCACCTTTTGGGGCATCCACAATCTGAAAGCAATGGTATTACAGCAATTTAATAGAGATGAATAACTTCATTTGATTCCAGTATTAGTGTCTGACAGTACATGTGCAAAATTATATAGCTTTTCTGAAGTGTTTTTAGTAGATTTATTTTCTTTCTTAAATATGAAATTAACAAACCTTCCCAGTCAGCTTTGAAAGATCATCTCCCATTATCTGCATATCTTGCATAGACTGATCATTCTGAAAGAAGAAAGACAAAACTTTGAAGTTGGGTATAACTGCATTAAAAATATGTATAAACACATTAACTTTTACTGCATCTTTCAGAGTCTTAGTTACCAGTATCTCCTAGTGCTCATTGGTACTGGTGTATGACAAAACCATGGTCTCATTTGTTCCTGTGGTTTCTGTCATCTCTGGGTTGAATGTAACCTAACATCAAGCTCCAGGCTTTACTGAACCAGAAAAAGTTGCCTCTTTCTTTTTGAAACAAATAATGCTCCCTTACTTGCTGCTTCTTACTGTGACAAGTGTTTATTAATGTATTTGTCCCTTTCACAATGGGAAGACAGAAACATTTTCAACACTCAACCAAACACCTGGAAGCACGTTCTTTGGTTTTGGAACAGTCTTTAGAAACACAGGCAAAATGTGCTGACATCTGTCACTCACACAGAGAATTCACCTATTTTTGAAGAAATTCACTCAATATTTTGTTCTGGAGAAAAATGTTTTGCAAAAATTATCCTTTGTTATTAAGAATAATTTCAGCATGTGACAGTTTCAAGAACTTTAGTTTTACTTTTTCAAGTAAATCAAAGCTAAATTCCTTGAGGTCAGTTCTGCAAAATAAAATACTGCCAATCACAACAAAACAGGATCATTTAGCTTCCTTATTAGAATAGGTCTTTTAAAAAAAAAAAATCAGTAAAAGTTCTTTGTAGCTAAATTGGTTTTACAGACATTTCCAGTTCAAATTCCTTTCGATGAAAACTTCTCCTCCAGCTTTAGTTCAAACTCATTATCAACAGCATGCAAAGTTAAGATCACATAAGGAAGACATACAGAAGGCCTACTTTTAGGGTAAGACAAAAGAGGTCTCAAAGAAGGTAGCAAATTAAAAATACACAGTGATGGCCAGGCTATATGAACTTTCCAGAGAAAGCAAGAGTAAAATTAAGTGTGGATAATGTGGGGGAGGGTGTTTGCCAAATTGGTGCGTGTGCTAATCTAATCTCCCTACCCATAGGAAGAAAGGGGTAGTTCAATTTTAATAATAGCTGCCGTACCTCAACGTGACACTGTAGTTTACCAGTAACATCAGGAAGCTTTATCATGACAAACAATTGACAAAAATGCAATACTTGACTATTTTGCTTTTATTTCATAAATCCAGTGCTCTGAAGTCAAATGTTTTTCCACAAATAAGTAACAGAACAGCAGGTGAGGATTTTCCAGGCTATATGGTTTATAGCTCTTCTTCTTCCCCTCAAGAAGAAGCACCAGCAGCAGGAGCACACATGCACCTGTCTTGCAGCAGGGTTACACCTGCCCATGCTCACAGCACAGGTGGCAGAAATCCAGGAACTTCCAGGGCACCTCTGCAGCCACTTGATCACAAGTAATCTGACAGCCCCAGGAACTATTCGTGGTTCCCATGGGAATGGATTGTCTACATTAATACATCATTTACATCACTCCTGAGTAACTGTAAGTAAGGGTTGGACAACTGCCCACACGGCAATTTCTCCAGGTTTGCATACTGTAGACCCACCAAAAGGCTTCCCTTTTACTTAGACTCCACTCCCCAAAAAACTCTCACACCACAACTTTGTGAGAGGTTCTTAGAAGCTGTGGCCTTAAAAGACAGGTTTTAGACATGCCTTCACTTCTGCACTGGATCTAGAAGCTTTAGTTTCTTTTCATGTTGCTCTGATATGTTTCCTGGGAAACAGAGCTAGAGCAGGACTGAAGGTTGCATCCCATATGTTTTCTCATGCAAGTTTCAACATTTCTCTTATTTTGTAAAGAAAAACAGAAAGAGGAAAAAAACCAAAGAAAGCAACTAATTTGGCAGAAGCTTATTTCAAAACTAAATGAAAAGTAGAGATGGAGAAGATTCTACACTGGGGCTTAAAAGCATAAGCCTTTTGCTGTAGAGCAAGATAGGTCACTGTTCAAAAGTCAGAGACATATTCAGGTCAAGAGTCTAAAAGGCAGATAGTTTCTAATATCTATCATGGCATGTGTAACCAAGGCAGTGACAAAACATTTTTCATTTCCAAATGAGAATGACTGGAATTTCAGTAACAACCAACACACAAGTACTACTGAAGAGGCAGTTTGCCCTTAGTTGCCAGCTGAAAAGAGAGGAGAAAAAAAAAAAGATAACAGTGTGGTGCAATGATTAATGAATATTTTCAACTAAAAAAAAATCTCTTTCAGCAGCCTTCTCAGCAGCACTGTTTCCTTTGCATTTGGTATTTCTGGCTTCAGCTGAAAGGAAGATGCTGAAATAGCATCTTCGTTGCTGGCAAGCAGTTAAGCAAACACAAAAGCCATTGAGAGCCAGGGGAACAGAGCATCCTGTCAATCTGTGTATTCACACATTGGCTGTTGTGACACAACTGCACACAATTATGAAAATCCTCATGTTCTGACTGAAGTACAATCGCTGTCAGAGGACAGGGCTGAGTATTCATTGTGCCTAGAAACCATATAGAAAAATGCAGCTCAGAACCCTCCAGCCAAAGTGCTTTCAAGAAATTTAAAGATGTTACTTGCATCAGGCAGTACAGCAATTCTATTGAGGAAAATTTCAGATCATTTATTTTAATGCCAATTATTACTATCTCTATCTTCATCAATGAACTGGTATTGTAAAATACATACCTGCCAAACAGCAAGGCTCAATACCATGATGTCACGTTATCAGAATCACAATGATCATACAGATAACGTGCACACTATGGTTGCCATAGGAACATCTCAGTGCTTTGTTCGGAGTTCTCAGTTTATAATCTCAAAATGACACTGCACTAAGTGTTAAAGTACAATAAATGTCAGGAAAGAAAAAAAATGCTACTGTTTCATTCAGTACCAATTACTGTCAGTTCTGAACTAGCTGTTTAATTTTTGTGGTTTCAAGTCATTCAGAGCTTTTTTCCTTGGGGAGTTGTTCCATACCTTGACAAAACTGATACAATTACATCTCTAGGACTTCTTATAAATGCAGAGACATGAATTAATGGTTCACCCTCTGTCTCCTAAAGTTCTTCAGAACTTGCTTTCTAAGATCCCTAAATCCTATCAATACCATTTTTGCTGTTAAATGCTTGACACTAAATACAATGGCCCAGATAGTGACATATAAAAATTACATTTTGTTTTATTTCAATGCGGCACAAAATGTATTGCAGCTGTTTCTAATAAGGCACAATACATTTTGCCACATTCTAAGCTATATTTAATACTGCATTTCTGATTTTTTCTTTGTTTAATAAATTGCATTTTCCAGGATAAACCTTATTTTCTTTGCTTTTACTTGCTATATTTGCTTTTTCATCTGTTCACCTTTGTTTTGTAATCTTATTTCATTCAGACCTTGTCAACATGCATCTTTAGACTCTACGAATATTTGATTAATGAAAGCAAGAATATTGCTATTTCCACCTCTATTTTTCACAGCATGCAAGATAAAACTTCAACTCTCTCTGTTCATTGGAAGTATAGATATTCAAATTCCATCTAAACTAAGTCATGTCTTTTGAACAGGGTGGGGCACAGAATTATTACTTCTCTTTTACATCTCCTGAGATCAACACTTGGATATAGTTCAAGGTACAAGTGAAATGAGTTGGGTGGTCTCAGGAAAATTTAATATAAACAGCATTGCTCATATGAAAATTGCACCAAACTGTGAACATCTGTTACTCTTCTAAAGAAACAGAATTTGGAGAACATTGATATTGGGCTCACTGAAACACGGATTCTTTAATTGTGGCAAAAGAGTAGTTCTAACACAACAGTTTAAATGCACAATTAAATTATGAAATATGGACACCAGGTCATTATCACACATTTAGTTACTATAGTTTGCACAGTTTATATGGAATTTCTTGTGATTGCTTTTTTCTCCCAAAATTCATCAGGGAAGCCCTTAACAAAGAAGGATATAACCATCAGACCTGTTCTACTTTGCTTTCTGCCACTTGGGTGACGCAGCAGATCCACCAACCTGATGTTTCCCATGAGGACAGCTCTCTCACTTTGCATCACCATACCATCTCCTACAATTGTGTTTTCCAGGAAGGTTTTAACCAAAAAGAAGTCAGAGTATCACTTTCCATTGTTCCTAGAAACTTGAATCCATTTAATACAGAGCACCTCTATAAGGCTTCCCTTGTCCTTCCTAATGGCAGAATTAAGACAGAAGTAATTGCCTGTGAGGCTTCTGACTTATAGCCACATTTGGCAGAGTTTGACAAGCAAGAGTCAATTACCACTTCACACACAGATTTGTTGTGATTTGTCCACTAAAGCAGAGTAGAGATCAGTCTCCACATTCACTTTGGCTCACCTTTTCATTTTCTGTTAGACTGTCGCTAACTGTACATGACCTATGTTGCTTCTGGTCTCACAAGGTGACCCATGACCTTGAAATGTCTTAATTAAAGACAGGAATACTCTTCCTAATTTAGGTACCTGAAAGTTAAGACATAAAATCTCTGCATCCTGGGCTCCCTTCATAATCAATGGAGAAAACAAAACAGATCACATAAATAATCAATTTCACCATATAGGAAATCTACAGCAAATAACTCACATTGGACTGTGAGAAATCTGGAATTAGGTGAGCTGAATCCCAGCTTAAGAGATGAGATCAATATTTTTTTCCTAAAAACCTCACTTAGCACTCAGAAGGAAATTACTTTCAATCACATGTACCACAGGCACATAAGAAGTAATGATCTTGACTACTTTCCATTAGTAATATCCTGAACTATCTGTTGAAGCTCTATCTCACACAATCAATTAACACATTTCTCTTTTGTGCCGCTCCAGGATAATTTGCTTGTATGTTTACTCAAAGGTTTCATTTTAATCTAGGTGAAATACATTTGAGGAGAAATTTCAAAAGATACAACCAAACTAATATTTCTTTCAAGATATGTAATTAAAAGAATATTAGCAATCCATCTCTGAAGATTTTTTACAAAAACATTACACTGGATGATTAATAGGGCTGTGCACTCTAAACTTATTGGAGCAGAAATATAAATTTACCTACAGAGATTATCTACTGAATTAAATCAATTGGATTCCATGTGTGTGGGGTTCATGATAATCAAGAATGGAGATTCAACAAACATCAGTAAAACAAGAACTTGCATTTGGTGCTGGAGGAAGGTTAACAACTGGGCAGGCTACACTAACAGTAACTCTGAAGGTGGTCTGAATAGCTGCATTTTCAATGGCACTGAAGGAACAAAGTGGATAGCATTAAAGCCAGAGGAGAGAAGACATTGATCAAGTTAATGACTGATGAGGAGTCAAACAAAATTCTTGGTAGCTCCTACAGTAAAGAAAAGCTGAGACTTTGAAACATCACATGGACACAATCGACTTACGAAACAGACATATGTTTTCAGAGACATGGCTTCAATACACTGCTGCAACAGAAACTGAAAATGACAGAAAATCCAAGCAGAACTGTAGACTCTGGCATACAAATTAACACATATTACAGATACAGTTTTAAATTAAGAGAAAACATAATGTTCAGATGAAAACAGAGCAGATTTCACAAGAAATGACTTTCCAGTTCATATCTTTCAAAAACGAAATCATAGAAGAAATCTCACACAACTTTGAAACAGAAAATTATTAATTCTATGTCAATTAGCTGTAACAAACTGATTCATAATATAACCAAGTGTTCTGCATTTAAAAAACAGCATTTCAAAAATTAATTGCAGGTATTGGCAGAATTTAGATAGATGTATCTGCAATTATAAAGAGTTCAGCCTTGAAATTATATACTGTTCAAAAATTATGATATCTTTTGCTCCATGACCATGCTCTATCATCTCAGTCATGGACATAATAATTAAAATGGAAACTTTGATGTGCCAGTTTGGATGCTGACACCCTAGTATGAAACTGACTTGCTTTGCAGCCTGCCTCCTGAGAAGTACTTCAACATATAAATATATTGCTCGAGGGAGTGTCAGTATGGCATTTATATCACCTGTTCACCTATTTTGACTATCAGGTAAAAGTGAAACTGATTTATAAATATAGGCTATGAAATTATCCTCAGTATGTCAGCAGAAGTAAGAAGAACATAGTGGAGTGGTAATACCGCTGTACTTACGAGTAACACATACTTGAATTGATACTATTATGAGTTTCATCTCTAAAGAACAACTGCTAAGAACAAAGGATCTCAAGAGTCTAGATCAGAACACAGCTTGTCATGGTTTTCATGGCAGGCAACTAGGCTTAAGTAGCAATATTCAGAGGACAACTTTAAGTACTGTGAAGCTGGAGACTTGTGCAAATGAGTGGGAATGACATGGATTGCTTCCTAGAAATTACTGGAAAGCATGCCTTCCCTTCTCCAGAACCAAATGTATACCAAAGGGTGGACTGCAACCTTCAGGCACACACATATTCAAAATAATAAGTGCCAGGTCACTGACACATTTGTAGGAGGTGCTTTGAATACCTTGCAAACATGTCGACGATGCTGAACAGACTGGAAATCAAATACAGCAACCTGGCATGCACCCACTGTCAGAACATCACCAATCCTGCCAGGACAGTAGAGGTAAAATTGCACTGAAGCACTGTGTAGCTCTGCTATCTTTAAAGCTACCTTTCAGAGCTGTTTGGTAACCACCCCACTGACTGTGCTGCACTGACATCTTATTGCTATTGCCAGAATAACCTACAATACTAAATTTTAAACTGCTGTAGGTATAGCTATCAGAGTTCTGCTTACTACAGTGTAAGGCTTACTTTACATCTCTGTGGTCAGATCTACAGTATAACTAATTTGAATATTTCACTTATTTTTTATTCTTTTTCTTCCTTGTTGTTACTCCTTAACCGAAAGCTCCGTTACACAGGTTTGGAAGTGCTTCAAATTCAGGCTAATCTATCCAGTTCCAGGGAAGGCCAGAGTTCTGCAATAAGGAAGTTGGCTTTGAATAAAGACAGACAAACAGCAAACTCACTGACAGCAAGGTACTCCTTATCAGCTGACCTGTGGTAACGCGTGTATTTTTCTTCCCTGCTGTAAAAGCAAGGCAGATCTTTCAGCTTAATGCTCAGAGTAACAGTAAGTCATTAAATAAATTGGATTGCTTACAATCATCTGTTCATAGATTCAGTAATTTCTTGTGTGCCAGGACTCCTGCACGTCTTCTCTGTATTGAATCAAAAGAAGGTAAGTTATGTTGAAATAGATCCTAGAAAATTCATCCCTAAAGGAGTTGCTTCCATGGAGATTCTCTGATATCTAATGAAGCTTTTCCCTTCCAGGTCAAGGCATTTGTAACGGATCTCTCTTGTGTGTACTCTCAGACATCAAGAAAGGTGAACTCACATGCCATTTTAAGGCAGCTGACACAGGTTAATACCGATTATACCTGCAAGTAGGAACATATTTGCTTGGGGCAAATATTAAAGGCTGTAAATTCTTTATGTTATTTTATTTTGCTGGAATCATATGTTCAACACTACATTCCCACTTATGAATAAGTTCTGTAGAGATACACAATAAAAATATTCCAAATATTTTCAAATAATTGAAACATTCTAAGAGCACGACTGCATACATAATCTACCCCACAGCAGGTAAAACTTTTCTTAAACTCTCTAAGCAGAGATTTGATTTCAGTTTTATTGGCATAAATATGAAGTAACTCTACAGGAAAAGGACCAAACTGTTGTAAATTTCAGTAGAATTTAGACCAGTTAACTTTGCTAGTAAGGACTATAGACAATAAATTATTTCATATTTTCCCTTCTGGTGTAGCAATTAAGTTTTATATATTTGCTTGGTATTGGTTCAATGGGTTATTTTGTTTAAGAACGAGGCAGTAAGATTGCAGCACTGCATATAACCATATGGCACAAACAGAACCTGTACACCTAAAAAGAACAGCAAGAATTTAAATAAAGAACATGTGATACCAAATGTTCTGAATTGTATATAAATCAGAAGGACACTATATCCTCAAAATTCTGATTCGTTTCCACAGAGAACAGCCTGAGGTTTCCCTGTGCTATTACTCCATTTTATTCTGTACAATAATATTTAAAATACATACATAAAATCTGCATGTGTTCCAAGATAAGAAATGGTACTAACAGTTTCATAGGGCTGTTCAGTCTTATGAGGGGAGGTTCATACTTTGTCTCCAGAGATGGGAGGCAAATAAAATTTAAAACCTACAGGCAAAAGAACATTTTAGGAAGTGTACTCTCAAAACCTGCCATAATCCTACTCAGGCACTCATTTCGGACTGACAAGAGGTATTACTAAGGGTGTACACCTGTGTAATAATAAAGTAATAAAAGCCCACACTCTTGGGATAGGAGACTTGGGTGTCTTCTCTTTCTCAGCTCTCAGAAGACCACCGTAAGATAAAAAGTGTAGTGAAAATCTTCCTCCTGTTACTATGCTATGGTAATGCAGAAATTGTGAAGGACATCAAGCACGCTACAGCCAGCTATACTGGACTCAGCTAGGAAAAGGTCAGTTTTGGTTTAGGTCCACATTAACTGGAGTATCTGTCTTTCACCCAATTATTGTTTAGCATTAAATGCATGAACATTACATCAGTGGAACTCAAAGTTTCCCAGCATCAGGAGTGTCTCAGCATGCCAGCTGGGACAGGACTAGATCCATATGTACCATCTTATCCCATTTTTTAAACTGTGTTGTAAAGTCATCAACAGAAGTAAACGAACATTGTGAAAAATCATATAATAAAACCCTGTCCCTTGGGGGGTTCTGAAAGCACAAGAGAAAATGGCTTTCCCTAGCTAAACACAAAGTACTAATCTCCTGACCCTGACTATCAGCAGTTCCTAGGATTTGACGATAAAAGGAAGGTAGGAGAAGAATCTTCAAATTTTCAAATAACCATAGGCTGAGAAAACAGATGGGTGTAAACAAATCCACAAAAGATGAGACTGATAAAAACCTCAAATGCTTAGTCCCTTCCAGCAATCTGGAGTCTATTGTATCACTGACTCTCACACCTCAGTAGCGCTGTCTTTCATACCACAGTGTTTAGTCCCTTGGCTGGTGACAACTTGGAAACTTTTGACAACACAGATATCCTTTGGGAGTTTTCTTGCAAGGTTATTTTATAGTACTTCTTCTTTACTCAAATATTCCAACTCCAGTCTATCAAATGAGTGGGGAAAAGAATTCTATATTTGTCACGCAGATAAGCCCTGCAATAACACAATACTAGTGTTATTGCTATATCCCTTTAAAGAACCCTTTTTGTTTTATGCCTTACAGCACCCCTGGGGTGTGGCACTGCATGAATATTGCACATGCTATGATCTGTTTCAAGAAACAGCATTGAGGAGGTGCCAGTAAAACAGAGTCATGGAATTCCCTGGGAAAATTAGAACCCTCTGGCTTCTTTTAATTAATTTTGCCTCCATTTCAGATCTTAATATAGAAAACCCACACACTAAATTATACAATTAGTATCCAAATAAGTTATCAAGGTGATCTTTTTCCAGTGCATTACCATGTCATAGGACTTTCAGATTCATCAGATCTTATACAGCAGGATTCACAACCATTATGTTCTGGACCTTTCGTTTACGTAAGAGCCCATCTTCATGCCACTGAAAAAATCTGGGAAGCAGACTGGAAATACAGACTACAGTCTCTCCTAATGATGTAAATGTTTAATAGTAGCTTGCTGTATTTTTGGCTGAATAGGAAACAAAATATTTTGCTAAGACTAAATTTCAGGTTTTTAGGCTTTGTGACAAATCAGTGCTTTACAACAAATATGGTATCCAGAGGAACCTTAGAATGTAACTCTTTGAAAAGACGACCTCTTGAAGGCTTTTAATGAAATCCCTTGACACCTTGAAGCTGTTCTAAAACTGACCAATTTAAAAAACATTCACAGTCTCAAATGTTAAGGTACTCCAGAAACCTGGATTGCTTAAATATACTAAAGACATAAGCTCACAAAAACCCCCATAGTTAAAATTTTAAGAAAAATTAACTTCAGATACAAACCTCCACTTATACATAGTAGCTGTACCCTTAGAATAACATACTGTAATCTAGAACATTTACTCCAAATTGGAAAACATTTTTTCAAAAGAAAACATTACAGCTTGTTAGAAAAATGTGACCCTTGGGGAGACAAAGTTCTCCAGAAATATTAGAAAGTACCTCTTGTGGAGTTTGCATTGGACCTGAAGTCCAGGAGAACAGAGTACCAACCCGCAATACAGGAAAACTGTAATTTTTGTTTTGTTTTGTTTTTAGAAAAAAGAATTCCACAGCTAAAAATCACAAATCGGTATAAGGTAAGGTAATACCTAAGTAGGGAAGAACATATAAAACTGAAAAGTATTTTGACAAGGCAAGTAATTACTTGCTTTAAAATGCCCCACAAATGCCTTAAGACAATATTTTGATATTGCTGGAGAGCTGTAGCACAGCTCAGTACCACTCTGCCTTTGCTGCCACATCTGTTCTCATTCTGTCCCCATGGCAATCAGGCTGCTTCCTACTCAGTTCTCCCCCGGCTGAGCTGTTTGGTTTCCCCAGATCTTTTATAGGTGAGTCACTGAAACACTTACTCATACTTAAAAAAAAAAACAACACTAAGACTTCAGATGGTGCTAACATATTTAAGCGGTGTGTAGGTGTGTCATCTGATACATACAGTTACAGAGATCATCCCTCTATGAGTAAGTTTTACACTACAGATAAACTTGATAAACTGACTGTATGATAGGTTTATTATGACCTTTCCTGAACTATGCCCACAAATTAACGCCTACTTATATTATTGGTAACATTCCAAGCCCCTAAGCAGTGTCCAACAGGAAAACACTGCATGCTTTAATTAAAATAACTTAAATCAGAAACACTTACTTCCACCTTACACTCACGACAGCCTTGAGTGAGTGATGGATTTAAGGTCTCACATCTCACAACTCTGCCATCACGTTAAATGGAAGCTGTAGATGTCTAGGAAGTAGAGCATCTGCCTCCAGATCTGAGAAGTTCCATGATACTGAATTTTAAGGTCACATTTTATTACATAAAGGATACCCTTCTCTAGCTTGCCTTATGAAAAGTACACTGGTTCTCAAAACTAACTAGGGTTGAAATATCCATGCTCCCTTCGACACCTCTGAGGAGCATCTCTCTGATGAAGAAGAGTGGGGGTCTGAGGTTTGCCGTGAAAAAAAAATAATAATTAGTTTTTAAACAATTCTTAAGAGTTGGAAAATGAACATTTGGACACAGAAATGTAGCATCTTTAAACATTATATCCACACAAAATATGATCTGCTTCCACTGTTCCTCACCTTCTTAACCATCTCTGGTCTTACTATGTTTCAGGCAATAACTGAGGCATCAGAGACAGACGGCATCAGAGACAGACAGCATCAGAGCCTGCTTAAGACCTGGGAATATCTTTGACTTGGAACTGTAAAAGACCTTTTACTCACTAGTTTTAGCAGATTTGAGCATTACACAAAGCTTCCACTGAGAAAGATACTAGGATACAAATGCCATTTTATCCATTCATAGGCATGGAAACGCACACTTGCTTTGGCAAGTCTAAGAGTATATTTCTAGTTCCACATCTCTCATGTGAACCTTGCCTGTAAGACATCTATTTGGCAACACTGTCTACAATCACTAGAACACATTTCTCAGCAACAACTTTAAGGTGTATATCACTGGAAGTGTATCATGCTACAAAATTTCTGTACAGGTGTTCACCGTCTACAGTGCTGACTGCCAGCCATGGTTTTCAAAAAGGTTATAAGCACATATTTTAGTTTTGGAATATTTAGTACACGCACAACCTGTCTCCAAATTAAATAAATAAACCACATTTTGCCTACGCTGAAGCTATTTATTTGCATGTCAAACTGATAATTCACAGATAATTTGGAATTAAATCCTGTTGAAATTGTTCCAGAATTTGGTCTTAAAATTGACAGGAATTCATTCTACAGGAAGGCCCCAGTTTGTACTTCTTCCATGGCTACTCAATATCAGGAAGATAACATGGTAATCAGGTAAACTATGGGCATGAAGCAAAATCAAGGGAGTTCACAACTGCCCAACAGGTAACCTGGAAGTAAAAAAGCTAATGTGTCTTCTCTTTCATTTCAGGATATGCATTTTTCTCAGGAGTTCATAAACTGTGGTTTCATGACACACAGGCTTGGAGACAAAACAATCATTGTAACACTAGTGTAGAGTCTGGGTATAGACATGAATCACTAAAGGCAAGCCATACGCATAGTTGTTTCTTTTGTGTTCTTAAATGAATGAAACCATTTTGAAGTGACTTGTTTTTTAGGGTCAGGATTACAAAACAGTGGGTTTGGATGTAAAGTTCGTACTGATCTTACTAAATACAGTAAAATTATACTGAATATGAACATGTTATTACACAAAGCTGGAATGTTCACTCTCTGATTATAGTCTGATGCCTCATGCTGTTGTGTTTTTTAAGATGTAAGCATTTAGTAATGGTGTAAAAGAAGCAAAGATATATGGCCAAAAAATAAATTATTTTACTACATTTACTGACTGGCTTTCAACTCACTTATTATAAATTCCCTCTTTTTTTCCTTACTCCTACAGTAGAGAGATTTAACAAAACTGTTTACCAAGATGGCTTCATATAGCAAAACCATTCAGATTTCTACTAAACAATGCCTGTTTTGTTGCTTGCTTTTGGAATTCTGCAGCACTAATAGTCCTGTTTATGCCAAGTTTAATAACCAACAGTTGTAAATACATTTCAAACAACTGGAGGCTGAAGAGGAAACAGATCATATCAACAGATTTGTTTGCGAATAGACCTGAAAGCAACCATTATGCATGGATTATAATTCAGAGGTCACGTTTTTTATTAGTTATGTTCTGGAAACCATAAATAATATATTCATTTTAAAGAATTACATAGTTGAACAAATCCACATAATCATCTAGAAGTTTTCTTCAAGTGAGTACCAAGCAACATTCCTTTGAAGCTCATTCATATTTTTCAGAATGATTTTCAACCATATCTCCTTAACAAGAGGATGAAAAATGCACTTCTAGAATCCTCAATTCAGATACTATATGGAAAAGATAGATATTCTGTAAAAAATTGTGCCCAAATGGAATTAACAACTACAATGTATAAACTGATTATTAACAATTCATCTACTACCTTCTTTAAGAATTGCATTGTGCAATTCCAAAACAACATGGATGACTGGACTGCCGTCACTTTAGTGAATAATCAAAGAAATCACAAAAGGATTAGATGATACTGTTGTACCTATTAGTAGTGGATTAGACTTGATGAGCCAGAACATCCTCTTCTCTCTCAAGCTCTAATTCAACCTTTACCTTTATCTGCCTGCCCACACTGAACAAAGAGATGCTCTAATTATTTCTCACAAACACTCCACTCTTCCTGTACAGTTCTCATGCTATGTTTTTTTACTAGAACATATTCCATTCTGCTCTTCCCTTCATGACATCCACTTTGTTCAGTCTCGCTTTTTGTCCATCCTTAAAACATTCTTTCTTGTCTAGTCCTATCCATTAATTTGCAAACACCCTGGTTGAACACTTTCCTGCTTCCTCGGCTATACTTTCCTCTGGATTCTTCCTGATTAGTTCTTTAATCTGCTAAAGTTATCAATATCACAAACATTACAGAACTTCTGGATCTATGTTTCTTACCTCTTCTGCTGGTGTCACATTCCCCTTGGATGACATTCTCAAGCCCAACTTCTTCTTCCATTACTTAACTTCAATCTATCATGTTTCTAAAAATAATTTTGGATTCTATCAATCTGAAACTCTCTTTTCCAATTCCAAGCTCTGATTCCCTGTGAAGGAGCAATTGCTCATGAAAAAATTCAATATGGTGAAAACTGAATATATTAAATTTTATTAATCCAGTTTTAAACTAATAAGTCTGCAGTCAATTGAATTTTTTCTAACTTATCTTAGAATCATAAGGTTGGAAGAGACCTCTGAGATCACCGAGTCCAACCGTGCCTGTCTCCCTACTAAACCATGTCCCTAAGGAACTCATCTACCCATTTTTTGGTGACTCCACCACCTCCCTGGGCAGCTGTTCCAATGCCTGACCACCCTCTCAGTAATGAAATTCTTTCTCATGTCCAGTATAAACCTCTCCTGGCACTACTTGTGGCCACTTCCTCTTGTCCTATCACTGTCACTTGTAAGAAAAGCCCAGCATCCACCCCGTCACAACCTCCTTTTAGGTAGTTGTAGACAGTGATGAGGTCTCCCCTCAGCCTCCTCTTCTCTAAGCTAACCAACCCTAATTCCCTCAGTCTCTCCTCATAGGGCTTATTCTCCAGCCCCCTCACCAGCCTCGTTGCCCTTCTCTGCACACGCTCCAGCCCCTCAATGTCCTTCTTGGAGTGAGGGGCCCAAAACTGAACCCAGCACTCGAGGTGCGGCCTGACCAGCGCTGAGCACAGGGGCAAAATCACCTCCCTGCTCCTGCTGGCCACGCAGTGTTGGACACAGGCCAAGATGCCACTGGCACTGCTGGCTCATGTTCAGCGGCTGTCAACCAACACCCCCAGGTCCTTCTCTGCCAGGCAGCTCTCCAGCCACTCTTCCCCAAGCTTGTAACACTGCATGGGGTTGTTGTGACCCAAATGGAGGACTCTGCCCTTGGCCTTGTTGAACCTCATCCCATTGGTCTCAGCCCATCGATCCAGCCTGTCCAGATCCCTCTGCAGAGCCTCCCTTCCTTCAAGCACACCCACATTTACACCCAGCTTGGTGTCATCTGCAAACTTGCTAAGGGTGCAGTCAATGCCTTCATCGAGATCATTGATAAAGATGTTAAATAGGACTGGACCCAGCACTGAACCCTGGGGAATACCATGCGAGACTGGTTTCCAACTGGATTTAGTTCCATTTACCACAACCCTTTGGGCCCAGCCATCTAGCCAGTTTTTAACCCAGCAGAGAGTATGCCTGTCTATGCTGATTACACCAATGTCTTAGCCAAATCCTATCAGTTCTTCCAACAGTGTTTCTAAAATACATCCCCTAAAACCTGGCATGCAGCTTTCCATATCTGCATCATATTTCAAATGAGGACTATTCTAGTGTTTCCTTCTTTACAGGAAGACACTGTCTCACTGCTCTTGTATGTTTTCTTCTCTCTGTCTGTTAAAACTCAAAGCTGCTGCTTCTCTTGCCCTTAAATCTACACAATACTTCCATATATTTCTGAAATTGTATTTTCTAACTCTCACTTTGATACTTTTGATTCACTCACTGTGCTAGAAGCCTGTAAAGTCACCACAGAACCTCTCATCAAATCCCCACTTAAAAAAATCTCCTTATTTTGAGCCCATTTAAATATACAAAATTAAAATGACAGCAAGTGTATCATATCACCTGTAGGTCTACAAGAAATGGCATTCTCCAAAAATCATATGTCTATGGAGAATTATCCACGTATCTTCCAGTCATGACCCTTTTCCATTTCATAAATACTTTTAATATCATTCTTAACTGTTTAAGAAGCCTTAAAAATCTGAATTATAACAATGTTAAAAATTGTTTCGTTGTAAATCGTATATTTCTCAATTTATAGATATAAACTTTGTTTTTCTTTATTGATCTACACCTGAGACTATAAGTTTCTGTCCACATGTGTGAATTCCTTAACTTCCTTTACTGTACAACTTTAGCATTCTAGTGACAAAAACCCCTGAGGAAATAGAAAAATGTAATTCAATTATTACAGGAAGTAAAAACATGCTTTCAGATAAGGCTGCACCTCCAGTTTCAGTTGCAGAAATTCTGTTAAAGGTCTAAGAACTAACACTGACATCATTAGAATATAAACAGTATATCCACCCTATTTTTAGGCTACAGTTTCCCAAGTTGTATTCTACTTGCTTTCCTCTAAAAATAATAATAAAATAGTACTTTCTTACATTACTTGCATATGTTCTAAATTCAGCAATCTGACATTCCAATTTGAGATAATGAAACAAGACAGCATTTGCAAAACACAGAAAAGTTTCTCATGAAAATGTCCAGACTTAGGTATATATGTTGATACTTCACAAACCAGCCAAAACCATCCAGATTATGGTAGTACAAGTAGTCACTCATATCATTAATATCCAGAGAATATAAATTCACTATGCTTTTTTAAAAAATCAATTCATTTGTATGAAAAGTCTAAAAAAGAATTGACAGGCCCAACTTTCAGCTACTTAACATGAAAGCAGATCTTAACATACCAATTAAGGGTCTAAATTCTGGAATATGATGACAGGTTTGAAAAACAAAGAGCCATGTAAATCTGGTCATACTTGCAATCCCCTTTTATCTGAAAGGTAATTGTGTCCATATGCCAGATATCAAAGTACAATATTTTCCACTGATACTTTGCAGTTAAGATGTGCTTTCACTGATGCCAAGATCTGATTTTGGGTCACATTTACAGCCCATTTTTGCTACATGATTAAACCGAGAAATCCCACTCCAGTTACAACCTCTACAAATCTACTAACCTTCCAGTTTTGAAGTCGGAATGATACAATTCAAGAATCACATGAGTTTGAGTTGAAATTAGTTGTTGGATTTAAACAGCTGAAGGGGGAAAGTGAGACATATTTGAAAGAAGTATATTGACAGCAGCAGGACTCCCTTTAGGAGAGAAACAGAGAACAGTTAGTAAAAGGAAGAAAGATAATTAATGTGAGAAGATCAGTGTCTACAAAAAAGACAAAAAGGGATAAAAATAGAGGAAAATGGGTTACGAGCAGCAATAAGCCTTAATAAAAGTGGAACAGAAAAGGCAAAGGGAAGTATAGGACTGGAATCAATGATGCTCTGAGACTTCATGTAGACTTTTACCTCTGAAGCTGTAATTATTTGCCTTTGATTAATTTATAAAACAGTGTGAGAGATATGTTATCACAGAATAAGCTGAGATGGGGAATTTGGGAGTCTCATATAAGGCTGGGATAAAGAGTCACAATAGTAACAGCAAGCTCCTCAAGTGCTCTGACCATGGCTATGTCAACAAGAGTACATTCTCTAAAACCTGCAACGGGACAGACACAATGATAACTCAAGACACAAAGGATGGCAGGTAGTGGTTCTGGTACTCCAGTCATCATTACATGTATGTGTATCTCATGGAATTAATCTATCAACATTAATGTTATTTCAAATTTATACTGCAGTGTCATTCAGCTTCTCGAGACCAGGCAGATATCAATCACTGTTTCAAGCACTCAATCAAGCACAGCTTCAGGCTCTCAATACGTGGCACATGTTTGGAAGCACTTCTACAAAAAATGAGGATTTATTTTTAAAAATCAGATGCAAGCACTAGTTCCAAGGAAGTCACTACCTTCTTGCTAAAGCATGAGATTAAGATCCAAAATATGCACAGCCACTAAATGCTAGAATCATCTAGGACTTCAGTCTCGATACTTGCGTCCTTGCACAACAAAATTTCTATTGTCGTTTCAGCTTGATATAACATGCTTTTATTTTATCTCCTAAACAATAATGTGAAGATTTTCACACTTCTGTGAAACTTCTTTCACACCTCCTGCCACTCATTGGTTATGGATTAGTATGGCTAATAAGAGTTGATTTGCTACCAAGGAAAGCAATTTTAGAACCAGGGTATCTTCATACAGGATAAGAGATAACCCAATAGGAAAAGCATGTGCATTACCTATATGCCAGCTGCAAAATAAAGACCAATTTAAGTAATTTCACTATTCACCAAGCAGTATCATTGAAGTGCTATTGTTGCTACACCAAAAAGTTTGAGCATAATTTCCATTTATCTTTATGTGAGACAAACATCATATTTTACTCTATTAATTAGTTCTGTAATACTGCTAAATAGCTAGAAATTGTGCAATATCAGTACTGCACATGTCCTTCATATACCTGACTAATTCTTGAAAGAGAAGTCCCAGGACCAAATCCTAATCAAATGGCCACAAAAGACACTCATCCACTTCTCTTCCACAATGGAAAAAAAATCAGACTGGATTTGTGAAAGTTAGGAAAAGTTTATGGTCACAGGGGTCAGAGCAAAATGCCAACCAGCCAAAATCTTCCTGTGGAAAGGACACAGAGTTATTGTGGGAACTGCTGGGCTCAGCAAGTTGCACTTGTACTCAGCGAGTAACTGTATTATAACTCCATTTATTTAGTGTACTTGCTGAGACATTTCTAGGACAGTTCAGTTCTAGAAATGCTCCCTCACTGTGGAGGGAAAATATAAATGCAAGGGGGAATATAAACGCATAGCTTATGCAAATAGAAATTGTAATCACTCGTTGTAAAGAAAAGTCGGTCATCTCACTACCATTGCCTCACTGAAACAAACCAATCATTATTGCATAATTTCCTCTGAAAATAACAGGAAGTTTTGACCCTTACTTCAACACTAGATTTGCTTCAATGGCTTATTTAATTTTCTTACAAAACACTACCATCATCTAGTGGTATATTTTGCTACTATGTAAACTGCATGTTATGAAGATGAAAGCATTTCATTTACTTAGCATTAAACATTTAGAATAAAACATAGATTTATAATCTTGCAGTCATGCCAGACTATGTGGGAGTGGAAAATGAAGTAACACAGAACAAGCTTGACAGATTTGTTGAGGATTTTGAGAACAAACAACATGCCAACATTTTACATCACGGAAACTTGAATAACTTTCTGTCCAAAAATGAAAACTGACTAAATAAAAAAATACAGCATGAGGATCCTTCACATCCTCATTCATGCTATCCATAAAGCACAAAAGGACATGAGAAAATATTTTAAAAGAAAAACTCATGTTTTTTTCAAAGAAAAATATTTTTTCATGCTGTTTTTCTTATAATTTGAGGGGAAAAATAATATACTTACCATTTATGAAAGCCCACTATTTATTAGGAACATACAACTGGGATCTATATAAATAAGTTGCTCACTTACATGGTAACTTTTCAGTCTAACGAAATCGACTTTCATGGAGATGAACCTTTCCGAATTTCTGCTGAGATTTTTAATGTGCTCCACAAGGTCAGCACAGAACTTGTAGCCACCTTTGAGGACACAGAGAACCACAATATCATTGTCTCCAATGTCTTGCACAATATCTTTGGCCAATCGTTCTGTCCTGGGGCAAAAAAAATTAAGGATAAATAACATTAGATGCAGATTCTCTGAGTTCATGGTATGCTTTCAACCTGGTTACCAAGAAACAATATGGTTGAGTATAAAGCTTGACTGACAGTCTGTTTCAGGGTCTCCACTCGGCTTTACTGGCTTTGGATCAAGTGCAGTAATGGATGCAAGATGCAAAGCATGTGAATCAAACTTGTTAATGTTAAATGTATAAATTCCCCAATTATAGAGAAGAGAGTAACACATCTCCGCATATG
Source organism: Geococcyx californianus (assembly GCA_013389885.1). Lineage (NCBI taxonomy): Eukaryota > Metazoa > Chordata > Aves > Cuculiformes > Neomorphidae > Geococcyx > Geococcyx californianus. The sequence continues at coordinate 70,315 of VWPV01020395.1, forward strand.
TTGAATTCATAAGCATTTCAGAGACTTTGGGGTAAAGAATGCAACTTAGCCTTTGGTTTTACCTCACAGAAAAACATCAGTATCAAATATTCCTGTACAACTGCCTTACTTGCTATGTTAGTTACCACCCAAGAACAATATATTAAGTGAAAGATAACAGGAAAGAGAATTATTAGAAATTTTACATATTGATAGACATTGGAAGATGCTGCCCCTACAACTTTAATGAAAATGTATACAAATACTATAAAGAAACATAGAATCAATCAAAATTTTACGAAGAGTGTACATATGCATTAACAGTTTCACATAGCAAACAGCCTAAGTGACTTGTTCAAGGTCACACACATGAGGATAATCAAGGTTACGCTCCAATTAACCCAGAATTGCAGGGTTCGCATATCTGGCTTTTCTTTGACAATTTTGCATTGGAAACACAATGTGGCAAATGACTGAACCCAAAAGATACACATTTATGCTGTACATAAATTTTCAAGGTAAAAAAAATAAACATAAATGCTTATCTGAAGTATTAATGGCTTTGATTTCTAAAGAACAAGGCATTCCTAGACCTCAAACAGGATACCAAGTCATTTTCAGACGTAAAGCAGGTATGAACAGAAAACTGAACAATGTTGTTTGATGTTTTGAAGAAAAACAGCTCAATGCATTATTTTTGTAAAGACTTTCACTGGAAAGTTCTTCGATAGCTCTCTGGATTAGCAGTTTCAATGACAGTGGACTTCTTGACAGGATGAAATTTATTAAATAATCCTATAATTCATTCCATGCCTTTCATAATTACATTTTTTGTCTTTTTTCTCTACTTGCCATAATATAGGAATCCATTTGCTACTACATAAATACATTGAACTTCATTGAAATCTAACGTGTGCATATATCAGAAAAGAATAAGCTCCACATTGAAGATAAAGTACTTGTTATGAGCAAAAGCTGTCGCTTCATTTTCACACCTTTTTATTTGCAATGTTCAAGTAAATTCCATATAGCAGTAACTGGAATTTTTTAGATATTGAAAAACAGAAGATATCATTAGATCACCCTGTCTAATCTCAAATATATCTGATGTAAGAATGACGATTAGTAAAAGACTTTCACTTATTTCACTGAAGATCATTAAAAGTCTTTCATCGTCTTTCATCAAGTCTGAGAATAATGGGGAAAAATGCTCATTAGGAAGAAGCATTTCTCTGGAGATTTTAATTTTGTTTGGGTTTTTTAAATGCTCTTCCTCAGCTTTTTTAAGAAGCTGAATTTTTCCAAAATTCCAAAGATCACTTCGTATTTTAAAAGAGCACAAACTGCAGCATAGACAAAAATGTACTGATTTCAATTTCTAAATAAAGCATACCATTTTTTTAACCTATATCTAATTACTACCAACTGACAAGAGAATTTTCTCACGTACTGAGCCTTCTTCCTATATGAAAATTTTGCGTTATCACTTTATTCAGTTCTGCATACTTTTCCACTAGAACAGAACCAGTCTTTTTTGCAGGAGTAAGAAAAAACAGTGGAGTTTGTTCTGCTGGGGTACAAACACAACACTGGAGTTCAATGCTTACTTCAAACAAATTTGTATCTTATTTGTATGAGAACTGAAGTTGTAACATATTTATTTTAAAAAAAGGAATTAAAAGTCAGTTGACTCTAATCAAGAGAGAGGAAATATTCAACACAATAGTAATCAAAAAGGCAATGGAAGAAAGCTTGTGTTTAAAAACAAACACAGGAGTAATAGCTTTTCCTTACGATGGTTATTTACAATTTTCTTTCAAAGAGTTCCAATAAATTCAGTACTTGCAATTGGATGTTTAAATGTGGTAGGTAGAAAACTGCAGGCTGAAAATGCCCTGTGAAATTCCACTCAGATGTTCCCAATAAATACACTGTTGAAAATTACAATTTCCATCTTGTAACTTTTTCATAAGATTTTTATCAGTATGTCACTACGGTAACAGCACAAACAACGAACTGATCTGCCACAAATATCAAAGTACCATCGAATGCCTACACTGAGAACATATGTGAACTGCTACAAGGTAAGGAATGAGGGATGATTATGCTTTCCCACTGCTATCCTCCTAACCCAGCATCTGGAACAAAACTGTCCATGACACAGATTTTACTTGTGCTGAAAGGCAGAAGTCAGTGGCAGTTGGGAACCATTAGGTTAATCTGCATTAATGATCTGTATCAGGGAGTTGCCAATATTGTACATAATTGAATGCAGGTTTTCCTCTTTTTTGTATTAAAAACAACAGTTAGAGTGCAAGTAGGACATTTAAGTATAACTATATACAAAGTGTTGTACTTGCTCTTTCACCTTTGGTTCAGCTCTCTTGTCATTTAGATTCCAGTGCCAATTTCACTACATCATCACACTCTCCTTTTTGTGGGACCCCTATCTCATTCAATGCCCAAATCAGAAAACAAGTTAAAGCAATTAGACAGCGAGTTGCAAAGGCAACTACAAGTCTAACGTTTTCTAACCTTCAAGCAGTTTTTTATTTTCCAAATTAAACAAACAAAAGTATTTTCATAATTGCTAGTGTAATATTTTAGAGTAAATGGTATATAAACACTGTGTGTGGATGACAGGTGCTATAAAAAGGAATAATACTACTGACCGAAGAATTTATCTAGTAACATTGAAACTACACATACCTGTCAACAATAATGCCATGAGGTATGAGCACGTATTCCAGGTCTCCGTAGTAGTGCTGAGGATAAGTAAACAAATCCAGACTGTATCCGGGCCAATTGTCTGAAATCTGAATATCAAATAGTACCGTTAAGAATACTTCATGGTGTTTGACAATATGTAACTGATATAAAATCAGTACTTTAGTACACTCTAATGGCTGAATTAATCATATGACATGCTCTTTTCCAGTCATAATTTGCTATGTCACTTTACCTATTAAAAATTTTGTTTCTCAGTATATTGCAGAAACCAAATGCTACAGGTTTTTCCCCTACAGAACGTGGGAAATTTCATCTGAAATTACAAACAACTAGATAAAAAAAGGAAATATTTAATACTAAACTAGTGGTAAGTCCGTGTTTCTTACTACTTTCAAACTCAAAATGCAAATGTAAAATTACCAAGAAGAAGATTCTCCAATGGGAAATTCAGACACTGGCATTAAAAGGCATAAAATCCTATACTACAACAGTGCATTTCTAGTTTAGAGGTATTATTAAGTTGCACATAAATAAATATCCTACAAATGAAACAGCACACGGGGAAATGAATTCAAATTAATGAGTTCAAGGATGATATCTGTACAAATCAGTGGAAGACTGTACTTCTTGCAAAGGTGAGGTTCTTAATTTAGATAAGTCATCAAAGATAAGTTACTACAAAATGTTCACCCCACCTCACCATCAGCTAATCTGTAAATCTATACACTTATAGAAAAAATATTTTACAGATTTAATATATGTTAGTTTCATAAGTATCAGAATACAACAATCAGAAGATCACACAGCACACAATGGCAGCAGAGATTAAGTAGTGCAAAAATCAGCCAGCAGGTAAAGGCTTCAGAAATCTATAAGGATGCAAAGTAACTGGCACAAGAACTAAACAAACTCAAAGCCAACAGTTTTTTTTACATTCCTGAAGTCACATATTGTCGTTCTTCTTTCTACAGCTTGGCCACATGAACCCTGAGCAGAAGGACAGATCTTGAGAAAACTGCCTTTGTGAAATGCATGTCCTAATGGTGTCTCTGCTAAATATAGCCTTTAAAGGACTGTCACTGAAACTAACGTCTGCTCACCATTTCACACAGTAAAGCAATAAACCATTGCCTCACAATTATCTAGACCATCACAATACATTTCATGTTGAGCTGTTCCTCCCCGTCGTCATTTTAGGCATAGCCCTGCCTCATGCTGTACCAAAACAGTATTCTGCCTTATGCATCTTTGGTTGGTTGGGGTTTTTTCCATATTCATTGCCAGCCTCAGGCACCTTCACTCTCGCATTTTCTCAACTCTGCCCAGAAATTTCTGTATCAAAATAAGTTATTTGTTGGTAACTACTCCTGAACATTTGCCCATGAAGAGCATGACTTAGAGATCACTTGAATCAATGAAAGCTTTCCCCTCTGACTTACACAAACCTTGAAACTACACAAAAGAATAAAGTTACTTAGTTATGTTCCTCATTGCCATAGAAACAGGAGATTATAAATATCCTTCTTGGCAAGGTTTTTAATTAGAGGCACATCTTGGTCCAAAAACACTGCTGCAGAAGGCCTGAGAAGCCTATTTTCCTGTCTTCCTTTTCAGTACATATAAGGGTGGCTGACACTTTTTAAACGTTTTGTAGCAACTGACTGTCTGGCATGGTTGTGTTCAAAAGCATTTTAACATAAAATGAAACAATTTCAGATAGTGCTTTAAATTGCTTAAGTACTATAAACAACCATGAAGAACCCTTGTCAGTATTGCTTACTTAGGTATTCTCAACAAATGGCATGTTTTTAGTGTGACGCAGAAGATCAAACTAAATGGACAGAAACTGCTTCAGAATTCATACAAACTCGTAGCTTTTACTTAGGTTACAATAAGCTCTTTACGAAACAAGATCAGGATGACATTTTGATTCTCCTATCTATCCTTCTGGTTCCCCTGAATAAAAGAATATAAACTGCACCACTTTGCAATAGTATAGAAGCTCTATTTACAAGAGCTCATCTAACAAATAGCTCACCTGACATCTAACAAATAAGATTAAATTTACATGTACTCTCTAATTAATTATTTTTCTAACATCCTAAGCCTATTTTCTTCTTTTAAACAGGTACTTCCCAACAATAAGGCTTAGAAATTCTTATTTACCCTAAAGCTATTCACAGTGTTATGCTATAAGACAATTTTCAAGTAACTGTAAATTTTTATGAGGATTCTTCTTGTGAAATTAGAAAAAAAAAAGTGATTATCCTCAGTTTAATAGCTAAGTATCAAAAAATATCCACCCCAAACTAAACTTAAATTGTGTTTTCTTTTGGCTTTAGTTCTAGAAAATATGAAGGAAATAGTTGTGATTGTTTTAACAAAAATACAGTATTCAACAGGAAAAATAAACATACATGCTAAGTTTACTGGTGCACAACTGTGTAGAAAAATTCCTACAGTGAAAGTGCGAGCTATTTTTAAAGCTCAGGCTTGACATGTTCAAGCAGCCCAGCAGAAATTCTTCAGTAGGTCTTTAAGAAGCTGATGTGAATGTGTACAGAAAGGAACACAAACACATGGGACAAGTGTTCCACTCAGGCAGAAGAGAGAAACTAGAGACATTTCATGGCAACACCTTTGGAAGAACATGGCTAGTTTTGTTGTCTGGCAAGGCAGGTACATGTGGGGTTTCAGGACAGCATTCCCTTAAAAGCAGCTGCTTTGGTATAAAATAAGGGAATGAGTATCAATCAAGGTCCAGCTTTTGTAAACTTAAATCATACCACACTGGCCTTACTTTTCAATGGTTTGGGGGAACTGGGGAGCACATGCACATTTGCATGTTGGAAGCAGAAGAACAGCAGAACATGGTTGTGAGCATTCATCTCCTCCTTTGCAATATCCTCACATTGCTTTGGCACTAAGCAGAGTCACCCGCTCTAGAAAGGTCATTTATTGCCCAGGTGTCAGGAGAGGTGGATGCACGGTGGCTCTGTGCAGCACTCAGACACACAGTGATTGTTTCTCAATGGCATGGACAGGGGGTGTGTGAAACAGAGCCCTCAGCGCTGGGCCACATCATGGGTGGCTGTTCTGGAACTTGGTTGGAATCCCAGTGCCACTGCGAAGTAAGAACACACCTAAGGTGGTGGCAGGGATGTTATTTGCTTCACAGTAGAATCTGGTTTGTCCCTAAGAAAGAGCAGCATATTCGTTCATTTTGGTGTAAGTCGCTCAGCCCCACAGGTACTCAAAAGGCGCTGACAAAGCTCAGGGCTTTTCCCGCCACAGACGAACAAGGAGCAGCTTGTACAGCGCTCCCAGATCGTCCCAGGGCCTCCAAGCATTCCGGTGGGAGCCAGACCGGCAGGATCCCTGCTGATCTGCCCTCAGTTACCCAAGCAACCTGGCGAGACGCGCGGCCACCGCCGCAGCCGTCGTTCGGGCGAAACCAGCACCGCGTGTCCAGGGTGGAAGCCAAAAGCCTGGAGAAGCCTGGGAATCCGCCTGACCTGCCTTTGGCCCAGGGAGCCCCACAGCCACCGTCCCGGGGGAGCCCCCGCAGGACTGGGGACGCGGGAGGCGGCGCCATCGCGGGGAGCGGAGCGGGGGGCGGCCTGGATGCGGCCGGGGGAGTCTCGCAGGGCGGCTCCGCGGGAGGGGAAGACGCGAGGGAACAGGCCGGGGCAGAGGGAACAGGCAGGGAGCGGAGCGCAGGAGGCAAAAGCCACGAACAAGGTGCCGGGAGCGGCAGCCCCAGGGCAACTGCACTCGGGGCGGGCAGCGCGGGGGGACGGCGGCGGGGAAGGACGGGGGTTAGCGCGCACCGCGCGGGGCGAGCGGCCGGGGCGCGCCGGGCCACGCCTGCATTTACCACCACGCCGCGGCCTCCGCCGCTGCCCGCCGCGCCGCTCCCGCCTCGCCCGGCCATGTTCCTTCGCGCTCGCCCGAGGGGCTGCGCGGGGCGGGGCGGCGCCGCCGGGGAGCGGGGCTGGGGCCGGGCTGCGCCTGGGCTGCTCTCGGGGTGCCCGGGATGACGGGGCTGCTTCTGTGTGCTTGGCACCCCTGCAGAGCAGCCTGCGGGGCGCCCGGGGCTCCGGAACAGGAACCCATGGGCTTTTCTTATGCCGTGACAAGACAGGCTTAGTCATGGAATCATAGAATCGCTTGGCTGGAAAAGACCTTTGAGATCGAGTCCAGCCCGTACCTGTCCACTGCTTAAACCACATCCCTGAGCACATCTACCCATCTTTTAAACATCTCCAGGGACGGAGATGGCAGCTGTGCCAGTGCCTGATAACCCTTTTTCCTGATGTCTAATGTGAACCTCCCCTGGTGCAACTTGAGGCCATTTCCTCTTGTCCTATCACTTGTCACTTGGGAGAAGAGACCAGCACCCACCTCGGTACAAAGTCCTATCAGGCAATTGTAGACAGTGGTGAATTCTCCCCCCTCAGCCTCCTTTCTCTAGGCTAAACAACCCCAGTTCCCTCAGCCACTGCTCACAAGACTTGCTCTCCAGATCCTTCACCAGTCTCGTTGCTATTCTCTGCACACGCTCCAGCACCTCAGTGTCCTTGTAGAGAGAGGCCCAAAAGTGAACACAGGATTCAAGGTGTGGCTTCACCAGTGGCAAGTACAGGGGTACAATCACTTCCGTGGTCCTGCTGGCCACACTATTTCTGATACAGGCCAAGATGTCATTGGCCTTGGCCACTTGGGCACACTGCTGGCAGTTGCTACAGGTCTATGAAGAGGAGAAGGAATACGGACTGAAATGCATAAGCCAGCATGCAAGGTCACAGGATGGATGCTCCAGCAGCGCTGCGTGGGGCACAGTAGTGTCCACAGGCAGGACAGTCTCCACTGTGGCGTGTGTTGCAAGGTGGGAGCTGCTGCAGATGGCGGCTCAGATTGAAGAAGCCAGCACTGGTGACAGACTGTCAGGGTGGTGGAAAGGCTGGGACAGAGCCAAGTGAGAGGCCTGGACTAAGTTAGTGGGACCTGGAGAGGCTTGAGAGGTGGGGTTGTGTGAACCTCATGAAGTTCAACAAGGCCAAGTGCAAGGTCCTGCGCCTCGGTCGGGACAATCCCAGGCGTAAGTACAGGCTAGGCAGAGAATGGATTGAGAGTAGCCCTGAAGAGAAGGACTTGGGGTTGTTGGTGGATGAGAAGCTCAACATGACCTGGCAACATGTGCTTGCAGCCCAGAAAGCTGTGTCCTGGGCTGCATCCAAAGAAGTGTGGCAAGCAGGTCAATAGAGGTGGTTCTGCGCCTCTACTCTGCTTTCCTGAGACCTCACCTGGAGTATTGCATTCAGTTCTAGAGCCCTCAGCATAGGAAGGATGTGGATCTGTTAGAGCAAGTCCATAGGAGGCCAAGAAGATGATGAGAGGCTGGAGCACCTCCCATATGAGGACCAGCTGAGAAAGTTGGTGTTGTTCAGTCAGGAGAAGAGAAGGCTTCAGGGAGACCTTAGAGCAGCCTTCAAGTACTTGAAGAGGGCCTACAGAAGGCTGGGGAGAGTCTGTTTATCAGGGAGTGCAGG
>VWPV01020396.1:6913-22630 GCA_013389885.1 Geococcyx californianus
TGGGGGGCGGGGGGGAGGAGTGAAGTCTAAGCAAACCACTTACACACAGAAGTCCTAAAAATTATCTCTAAAGGAGACCCTGACTTCTCAGAGGACTGGCTCTGACATCTTCACTAGCCACACAGCAAAGCTGTTTGGAAAACAACAAGTTGTTCAGAAAACTCACAAGGTGTACCGATCTACTGGAAAACCTGCAGGAATGAGAACTGTCCCAGCTGAAGTCTGGGAGACAGACACCCCAATCAGCTGGTAAGTTTACATTTAGACTACACAGAATTCTTAAATCACCAATGATCTTTTTGTTAAAAGCTGTGCTTTACGTCCCATGATAACAACATGCTCTTCCCTGAATCCAACCTGTCCTGCGTTTGTTACATTCAATATAAATAATTACACCTTGAGGCTCTGTGCTTCTGTGGTGTTGAAGATAGTTAATGATTTTATAGCTGGAAGGATTTCATGAGAGTAAAGGCTGATGCAATTGTCTCTTCACTGTGGAAGTTCCAAGGTCTAGATCCTGTTGTAACTTCCAGAGAAGTGTGAGCTTTGAAGATCAAATTGATCTTGGGAGGAGGGGCTGAGCACAACCCAGGTATCACCCTGAATGTGAGGAATACCCATCTTTCTCTGCAAGGAAAAAGAAGCTCTGAGAAGGCATGAATGCAAAGTGTTCTCACAGTACATCCACATTGAAAGGGAGTACACATTTCTTAATGTAACCTTGTCTATCAGAGCCCTCTTTCTAGACCCAGGTAATGACGATTGGGACCCAATATATTGATCCATCTGGGCTTACTGTAGCTATGTGGAGATAACCTATCTTATATTTTCTTCCCTTCAGTTCTTCCTACACACACTCAGAGCTTCTCAGGCAGAACCAATATGTTCAAGGTCACTTCTTTCCTTCTTACTTTCCCTGCATGACTGGGAATAGCACAATCTGTGTGCTACTTTCCCTGGCAAGCATTTTCAAGGGGCTGACTTACATCTTTTAATGGAACAGCTCATCCACTCTTGTCACTGTGTGTCAGGAGTTGTCTCATGTATGATTTACAGGCTCTGCCCTCGCGTATGCTTCTTAATGTACATGTAGTTAGGGAGTGCACTTGTGTATAATGGGGGTGTGTGAGCATATATTTTGGATATATATAAATATAAACATACGTATGTATAAGGGGGTGTATGTACACACACATAATGTATAAAATCTCAGACCCACCTGAAAGTAACAGTTTCTCAAGAAAGCATTGTGGCAGTGTAGGGTGAGGAAGGGAGCCATCCCTCTCATGACAGCAATAGGACAGCCAGGACTGCGGCTGACTGCAGTGCACAACACAGTAGTTTCCAGCAACTTTCTCTCTCTGCAAGGGGCAAGAACTGAAAAAATCATTTATAGTTTTTTGCAGGACACAGTATTTATGAGTTACTTATTTTTTATGGCACTGATCAGCACCAATCTGATCAGTGGCATTCAAGGGCAGCATTACCCGAGCTAGTATAATCCGTATTTAGCTGGCAAATGGAAATCAACTTGAATGTTTTTCTTCCCTTTACTTCCCAGCTGAGGTGCTGCCTTCCAATGCATATTCATGAACGAGCATAGTCAAGCATGCAGGATGCTCAGTGCTTGACACACATGACACACTCAAGGAAGAAACGTGCTGTTTGGGCTATCCTGCTCTGCAATGGTATTTGCTCTGCGTTTAGGAGGAGGCTGACTACATACACTATCAATGTACAATATTCTTTCCAGTGGGAAATTATTTCAAATTTCAAAATCTCAAAAAATAGTTCGGAGATAAAGTCTTTATTTTCATGTCAGGTATACAAACAAGTTGTAACTTGGGAGAGTTTCAAAAAGTGGGTTGTTTTTTTTCTGTAAGACAGCTAATAAGTCCCTGACAATTTTTGTGTACTAATGAAGAAAATAAAATTCCCAGCACCCTGGGTGTTTCCAAGAACATATACCACGATGTAAAGTTTTGTCACTAGAAGTAACTGCTGGAAAAATGAGTAGTTTTAGCCTGACACATCTGTAATCTTGATTCAGAACTTCATTTAAACATTATCAAATTATAAGCCATATTGGGAAGCAAGTAGGAAAGGTATTATCCCTAAACTCTGACTGAATAAAACATCCTTTCATTCTCAAAAAATCTACCTAAACACCATGTCTTTATATCACATAAATTTATATTTTTACTAACTAGAAAGCTGTTGTGTTGGGAAAAATGTTCTTTTTGGTGATTTCCAACAACATCTTCAGTTTTTCATTTATGAGGAAGTAAATATCCCTCCCACTCACAGATGTCAGGCAGCGCTGAGGAACTAGATGACACAAAAGTTACTCATTGACTACAGTCAAGGTAGGGTGTTGGAAAAGAAACACTTGAGTGAAATGTAGCACATTCTGATGCAGAGGAGATCAAACTATATTTGATGAGATTTTGTATTCTCTGACCCTACTCATTTTTAGGTATGATCTGCTGCACATCCCCTGTGCAGACCTATTTCACTTAGTGAATTTCTTGCACAAAACTAATAAGAAGCAACTTTCTCTATTTATGTAATTCTTTAAAATTACTTTTTACTCAGACAGCCTTAAAATTTTTTAGTCTTATTTGTCTTTATATATTAGTTTAATCTAATCTGAAGTTCCAACTTACTTCATATTAGTACTATCATACAGTCATTGACTGGAGGACAAATCTAAGGTTTCTTTCTTCCATTAATGTGCATTTCTATACATTATCTTTCCTACGTTTCCATTAGAAGTTCCTGGATTTACATTTTATTCTTAAAAGACATTATCATTGCTGTAACATTACTTTTCTCCAACTAGTGACATGTTACTTTACTCCAATTTAAGACAGTTTTAATATGTGTGACATACATTGAAAAGAGGCAGTCTGAAAAGCAAGGAAAATTACAAAATGCCAAGAGAGACAGGGTACAGCACAATAAATAATACTTTTTTTTTTTTTTAATTTATAGTGGAAATAAATGATAAGAAGAAAAAAAACCCTTTAAACACTTGCCTTTTTATCCTAAAAATGTCAGGCAAGATATTTCAAATTCCTTAAAGTTGGTTCCTAAAAGCTCCCTGCTGTTTTTCCAAAAGGTAAAGAGAATTTATAGGGTTCAAGTGTAGCCTACATTTCAATTTCAAATGTAGTCTTTTGTCTGTGACTGATGTTTACTGATATGAGTAAAGATGACGTTCTCTAGCTCAGTGCTTACTAGAGTACAAAGAGACATGTTAGAACACTCTGCAAGTTGCAAGTGCTATGAAATATTCATCGGACACTTCAAGGGTTTTTTATTTTTTTCCACATGAAAGTGCTTTTCTTGTTGTAGCTGATCTCCAGAGCTAGGAAAAAGGTATTTGCTAAGACTAACTTTTCCTTTCTAATGTTACTCATTGAAATGAACAAAGTCATTTGCAGTGTGCTAATTCTTAACTCTTGATATTTAATAGTGTCACATTTTTTGCACTCAGATATATTCTTGCATTAATAAGGCACAGTAGATTAGACTCCAGATGTCTATTAGAATCGTATCTTTTTATTAATAAGTATTAGACAGCATAAGTGTCAGTAAATAGACCCCAAATCCCATCTTTTTCACCCATATCAACTGTAAAAAATATATGTCAAATCTTTGTGAACCAGCAGCTAAGTTGGAAGATAAAGCTGATAACTCTTTGCTTTTCAGAGTTAAAAAATGGACACCTTTCTTTTTCCTTTTCCTCCAGAACAATAACATTTACAATAGAGAGTTTGAGTGTAATTGCTATTTGCTATTATGTTACTGAAAAATTTGTAAAACCAATGCAGCCATATGAGTCATGAGATATATAAATGATTGTTTAAAACCACTGTCTTTCTACTTTCCAAAGATTTCTGTGATTAAGATCATTAATGATAAAATAACATGGAAGTAAATCTGGCTAAATATCAGTTTCTATTTTGAGATTAGAAGATCAGATCACGTAGGAATAATTAGAGGTGACAATGCAGACTACAGAATTTATAGACATTCATTGATCTTCATATTTGTACACAGTTTTATTTGTACATATGTTTAAGTTTTTTTGGTAACAGTAAGCAGTGGGATTTTTCCAAGTGAAATACAGATATAAATTTTAATGCTTAAATGCCTTGTGTTAATATAGAGATTTACAGAACATATTTTACATGAGTATAGAAAACATCATGCCAAAATGTAATGAATTGAATTTGTTGGGTTTTTTTCCGAAAATACAGGCTGTTACAAGATTTTGCATTTCGCATTTCTTATCCTACAGCATCCAAACCAATAAACTCACCTAGGTTAGTAGGAGAGTTTTTTGTCCACATTGTAAACCTTTTGATGCTTTGTGGTTAAGCTTCAAGAGTTGTATGCTCACTGTCGCATCACAGCCTGGACAAGTAAAAGCATCTTATTACCTCATTGCTGAAACAGATCATCTTTGCTAATCTAAAGGTGAGTAAATTTGTGATTCACACCATGGATGACCCCACATATGGCTGGACAGATTTGCACAAGAAAATATATATAAGAACTCTTTTTCATCCCTTCTACTGTTTTCAAATTGCCTATCAGTCCAATTGGACAGCAGATCTCCTATACTTCTCTTTCTGGCTAAGCCATTATTTGTACTAAATTTAACAAATTAATAATATTGAGGGAACTAAAAGTATTGTGAGGTTTACATGATAATATTTGAGTCAAAATTACTACCTTGGACTTTCCTAAGAAGTAAAATTAATCCCAGACTGAAAACAAACAAAACTAAAATTATATTAACAGCCAGATAAAAAGAAAATATACTTGAAAATAAATGCTCCAAATCCTAATAAAATATTTAAGCATCTGTTGCATGGACTGATTCAATTTCTGTGTAGAAGAAATGCCTTATGAAACACACAAAGAAAATTATCTGAACTTACAAAGAGACAATTCTAAGCTTGTAAAGAATTGTTCATTTTTGAGAACTGTGCCAATATATCATGTCAAGAGCTGAGAATTTTCCTCTTTTAGAATCATCATTGATTACCAAGATGTTTAGAGTCAAACGTAGTCTTGTCTACTGTACTACTAATGAAAACAATAAAAAAACTTCATAATTTTCCAAATTTCAAGGATTTTTTCTTTTTTCGTGCATCTCACCTAACTATCACACTCCTGGAGTGCTAACAAGTACCTAAGAAGCAAAAAAGAGGCAGCCTATAATGCTATACTATTAAAACCAAGATAAAGTTACTGTCATCCATTGCAATTAGAATGCCAGAAGTATGTGTCATTTTAAGTAAGTTTTTTCGAAGAAATTATAATATTGCATGATTCTTCCTAGTGGCTGCCGCTTCTGTTTTTGAGACACACTTTATGGCTTCATTTGGCAATAACTTTTTGACCAACTGAATTAGATGTCACTTGAAAAACTAACATTTGCAAAAAGGTAGGTGGAAAAGGAAAAGCTGATTCCACCAATAATATTGAAGAAAATTCCATCCATAAGTCAGAACACTGACAATAAATGTTGTTTAGAATCACATGAAAACTTGAAGGCAATAAACTGGATTTTGTTTCAAGATATACCAAATGAATACTGTTTTCAAAATTAATTATCTGCCTACCTCCAAAGTCATCATCCTTGTTATAAATTCAGCTGCTATTATTCTGAATAGAATACCCTCTTTCTCATGTTAGTATTTCAAGTACAACAGCATCTACACACAAAAGAATTATTAATGTCAATTGTAAAAACCTTTCTCAGTCTTTCAGATTTTCTTCCTTTTCTATTTTAAGGTTGTCACCGGAGCCAGTTAGAATGTGATGATGTGAACACCTGTAACATGCTGACAATGTAATAAGTGAAAGTGATGTTTAGAAAATCGTATGCTGAAAAGATTTGGGCTTCATATTCTTTAAAAGTTTGCTTATGTGAGATTTGCCAATGTAGGGGGAAGAATCTATCTGTGTGAAGCAAATGAAGAGCACACAGTATTCCAAGGAAGTTTGGCTGCATGAAAACTAATTCTTTGCTATTCTTCCAATGACTACATGAAAAGTACTGAGATGAAGCATTTTCTTATTAAAGCTGCTTTAAGGGACAGAAAATGAAGATTAAATTTTTGGCAGAATCTGACTGAGTATAACAAAGATAACAAGAGTAATTTGTATTTTAAAACACTCTTTTACATTTCAGTGTTTTTTCTATTTTACAGTTCTTTCATTCACTCTCTCTTTCAACAGCTGAAATATACATTGCAGCTGTCCTAGGCCTGTTTCTCGGATTTCTTACCTGGCTTAAATTCAGAGTTACTCGGGACTACATGAAGAGGGTGAAGCTTCTCTTTTGTAATTCGGCTTTTCAAAAGACTTATGACTGATATAACCAAACTGCCTTTGTAAAGCGTAGTAGTACTTCACAAATAAAGCACACCAGCACTACTAAATGTGATGTCCATTACTTTCAATTAACTTTTTTTTAGGGCTTCCTGGAGATTCTATCTGTGTTCAGTCACGACTTTTCTTTATTCTGTATGATTCTACATGCAGTCAGCTCTCCTTCATTTTAAGCTGTTGTGCTGCAGTCCCTATTCTTTTACAATCTTGCCTTTTTCTGTCAATCTCAGCAAATGGCAGTCAGACTACAATACCAAGGCAGTAACCTTTTGTCTACCCAATTCTCCCTAAGGGTCAGATTCTGACACTCAAACTGTCACAAATTAGTTTGGTCAATCAAGCTCTCATGTGCAGAATTTTCTCCACAGCTTTTATAACCACAGTCTTTTTAGTACACTTATTGCAGTTCATTGACAAGGGTCTGCTAACATTTCACCTTTCTTTTTCTTTGTCCTTTTCTGTACCATTGGCAAATTTTACCAAGCCAGATCTGTTCTAAGTTTTCCTGCCAAGATCATCCTCTGAAACCATCTCTTTGATCTTATGTCTCCAATTGAATCCCCCTCTATTGAGTTTTGTGTCAACCGTAAACCGCTAATCCTTACTTTTAAGATATTTCCATTACTCTCAACCTATTCCCCTCCTATTATTTTCCTTATTGAGATGTTCAGTCCAACCTGAACATCCTACTTACTTGTAAAGAAACATAACAAACCGCCAGGACCAGAGGCTATTCACCCAAGAGTTCTAAAGGAACTCAAGGCTGAAATAGCCAAGCCACTAACTGCAACATGTAATCTCTTATTTAAAATTCTTTTGATGTCATAGAAGTAGATACTGGCCAGTATTATAAAAAATTTTTGGAGAATTCATAGAGAAAATCTCTGGAATTACACACCAGGAAGCCTGATGTGTATTTCAGGCAGACCAGTAGTAATTATTCTAAGAATAATTATACGTTATATGATGATATAAGCTAAACACAATAAACGTATTTCTTGAAATAGGCACTGAGCACAGGAACAAGATGTATCAGCTGGTGTTCGAAAGGCATTTCATAAAGTCCCACATTGATGTCATATAGAGAAACTAAGGTACTCTTGGAATAAAAACAAATGTTATCTTATCTGTATGTTACAACATAAAAGATAGAAAAGAGAAAGTAGGAAGTAGATCACTAGTGGAATCCCACAGGAGTCTGTATTGCTCCGTACATTTTCAAGTGATCTGGAAAAGACAGCAATGATGCTGTGCTTTCCAGGTTGGTAAGGACAAGGCTACTTACTAAGACCTGGATGAAAGCCTGAATAATGGGGTAAATTGGCAAATGAGATTCAGTGCAGATAGATGTAAAATAATGTGTGCAGCAGAAAAAGTCCAAATCTTATGAAATAGGTTTGGATTTAGATTGTTAGTGCTGAGAAGAAAAAACCTTGAATTTATAAAGACATGACATGCAGAATAACCCCCACAACTCAGAGAGTGATGAAGTCAGATATGTTTAGTATGCCGGTGGGTGACAGGTGGATATTTGCAAAAATCCTGTGCGCCGAACAAAGGATAGGTCAATATTTATTGCCAAAAGACATACATATTCATTGCATTTTTTTATGGGAGTAGGCCAGGTTGTGCTGATCAGTCCCAAGAAATCACTAGCACAGGATGGAGCTCAGAGGTGGGGTCACCTTCTTTCTTTGTGCAGGCCAAGCAGTGTCTTCAATCCCCTCCAGGCGGAAAGACAAAACCATCTCTTTTCGCTGCAAGCTGCAGACCTCCTTATCAGTGTAGCATTGGAGGATTTAAATTGCTAGGCCTACAAAGTCCTTATCAGTGCAACCCTGATGGATGAGCCCACAGAACTGCCAGGCTTTACAGTTCCCTCAGAATTTAGTAGTGAAATCCCCTACCCTCAATAAATCCAAGGATCTCTAAGTTAAAGCTCTTCAGACTAAATAGAGGCTAAAGTCTCACATCAAACTGCTTTCTGAAAATGCTTACTCACTACTTAGTAATCATTATAAAGGCAACTAGAATGCTAGGAGACAGTCATGAAGAAAAGAGAAAAAATGTGAAATATCTTTATGCTTCTCCGTAAATCTATCATGTGTTAATCACTCTGAGCAATGTCCATAGGTCTAACTTCCCCATATTGAAAGAGGTATAGTAGACCTGAAAATGTGTCACAGAAAAGTAGCAAAACCAGTCAAAGTTACACATGATGTAGTTTTTATATAGAGACTGTTCAGGTATAGAAGATGTCTGCAGAATCTGGAAGGGTCTGATATCAAATGTCTCTTCCAGCACATGAATGAAACAAAATAAATTATATTGGCATGTTCAAAGCTAAAAAAAGGAAGGGTGTCTTCCAGTAGCAAAGGTGTGGAAACATTGTGAGGGTTCAAATAATGTAGGTGTTCAGGGAGTCATTAAATAATGCCAAGGAAGAAAAATCATTCAAGGCATACCCAGATAAGATATTTCTTGGAAAATTCCTACCCAGCATCTGTGACAGAACTCAAGGAAAGTTACTACTGTGCATTTGAACTGTTCTAACAGGCATCCTTATTAAAAGTAAAGACAGGCTCATAGACTCATTATGGTCATTTGTGCATTTTTGAGTATTCAGGAAAGTCCTTTTTCATTATCCTGTTCCTCACCCTCGGGAGTTGCCCATGAACACTCGTAAGGCTGTCTCAGAATCTTTCCCTGAATCTTTTCTTTTCCATGAGTCCTACAAAAGAACTTGACTGACAAGCAGACAGTTTATGTCCTGACCTTGTAAATCATGATGATCTGTTTCTTTGTCTTCTACTAGCTTGCCTGCCTTGTCTTATGCTTAGACAGTGAGCCCTTTCCAGTAAGAGTATTTTCTGATCTGAACAGCACCAAGAAACAAGGGACATTGGTTACTGACTAGGGATTCAAAAGTTGTGAAAATTGTGTTAAGGAATGTGGCAAAGAATATCAGAAATAGATTTTTGAATATGTAGAATAGTTTTGTTTGGGATTTGTAGGTGTGTGGGATTTGTGATTTCAAAACATGTGAGATTTATTGAACCAGGTTTGAGAAGAAGCTGAGCAGCTTCCTTCATGATAAACATCCATCAGCGTAATAGAAATTCCTTAAGGAAACAGCATCATATTTTTCTTCAGTCAAAAAGGTTTATCTTTGCCAGCTTTAGATACACCAAGTATAACCAGTATGTAATATAAAGAATATAAAGAACTAAAAATAGACTTTCCATTGAATGATACTTCTGAACCAAAGCTGATGTGGTTGTTTTAGATTGCTGTCCAAAGTTCTCTAGAAATAAGAGTTGAGAAGGTAGCTTCAGGCAAACTCCAAACCATTCACACAGATTTTTACTGAAACAGAAAGGCAGCTGTTGATGTCTCCACTACTAAGCTGTCCTTGTTTACAATGCTGAGCTATCATTATTTGGATAGTGTTCATACACATATTTTGTTGTGTTTATGTGGCACCCTGGAGGGTACCTAATGGAATAAAATATGCCAAAAAGCCTGGGTCATTTTATTGAACAAAAATTAGGTTGTTAAGGTGAAAGGCTTCTTTAAAAACAACCAAACATTTATTCAATTTCCAATTACCCATCTTAGAACTTGCTATGTGCATAAGAATAGCAGAGGAAAATGCTGCTCTAGATGTTACTTCTTTCAGATTCTATTAAAACTGTAATAGCTTGCTTCCATTATACATTTTCCTGTGTATTTCAATCAACATGTCACTTAGCTGCTGCTCCTGAAGTGCACTTAATATTTTCATTAAAATCAATAAAGCAAAGAAACGACAAGGGTGCAGGTGGATGCAAGCAATTAAACTTCTCCTATATGTATTGCTAACTAGCAGTTGAAAAAAGAAGCTTCATTCAACACCTGTCCCTTTCCTTTTGAATGGCAGCTAACAGAAATCCACTTAGCCAGCTTTTGTCTGCTTATTTTGCTGACAGATGATGTGAAGAAGTAAGCAGTTATAGGACCAGTAATTCAGAATTAATTTTGCCTTCAAAAGAGTAATGTGGACAACTGAGTGCAGTAATGGTACCTGCTCAGAATTCAGAGGGTAAACAAGATAATTTGAGGTGATGGGACAGAAATAAAAGCTCTTTAAAGGTTTGCTTCTCACAGGGCTCTCAAAGGCACTCACTAGCATGATTTATCCTCCTAAAATGAAAGTCAGAAGAGTTAATCATTGAAGTATTAGCCTGATGCACTTTTGTGCATGGTAGGATTGAAAAGGAAGCAAATAAAATAAGAGACTGAGGATTGTGCGTCACCTCAGTATTAAAAATATGTGATAGTGAAAGACAGCACCTAAGCCACACATCAATTGTTTATCAATCATATTTTCAGAACGTGCTGCAAATTAAAGGGAGCTGCTGGCTGTACATGGATTGCATATTTGCAGTAAAAGGAAGTCATCTTATCTTCAATCATCCAGAAACAATTTTGCATCCTGTCATCTGTGCGGCACTAACCAGAGTGGACCTCATTACCAGCAGAAAAATGCAGCGAGGAAAGCACTGTAGAAGAACCAAAGCATGCACAGATTTACCTGGAAACTGGAAGCCACAGACAAGTACCCACTGCTCCAGTTGTGCTGTTAAGTTTATCTATGGACACATACACAAACCCACGCACACACCCAGAGTCAAGGCAGGATCTCAGAAATTTTGAGCAAATTGAACATAAAGGTAGGTTTGCCCGAGCATTTCCTCTTGGTACTCTTAAGTATATACACAGGCATTTCAAAGCAACTGTCAAAAAAGAAAGATTACTTTCTCAGCAACTTCTGTTGCTACAGAAGGACGTAAATTTGAGGTCTTTCTTTTTAAAGACTTCCAAAGCAGTATATGCAGATCTCTATCAATACAGGAACACAAACTTGGAATTGGATATCACTACTGATGTTGCACTCTCTAACCTCTGGATGTAGTTCTAGAGGGATATTCATAAGACAGATACCAGACCCAGCTCTACATGGAGCCTGATGCCTCCTAACTTTTCTCTGGCATTCAGTCCTACTCTGTCACGGTCTCATTATTACCTGTTGGTCATTTCTGTCCTCTAGCTCTGCACTCTAAAAGCCACAGCCTACAAAATGTATGGAGATACTGAATGCCTAAGTGATATTTGTTTTAACTGCATTCTAATAGGAGGTCAAGAAAGGGAGTGGACTAACCTTCAATACACTCCATGATGCATTCTTGGTCATCTTATACAGGAGGGATTCCTGGGATTCAGACTCTTGTACCAAGATATTAGAGGACAACCCAGTGTGAGGATCCTCACAAAACCCAGTGGCTTTTGTGTCTGTCATGCACAATAAAGCCTTTCCTGGGAAGACTACCTGCTCCTTTGCAGCTAAGTATAATGTTGGCAAGTTTGCAACCTACTGGGAAGACTGCAGGTGTGGGGACCAGGCAAATCTTATGTCCAAGGTTCCCTCCTTCATGCCTTTCTCCTTGTGCACCCTGAAGCTTGAATGTGTCTAGAGTGGTCAGTTAGTGGGCACCAGCAATGGTTCCCTGATATTGCTGTAGAGCTGTACCTCATGATTAGCCAAGCTGAGCAGTCACTTACTGTAGCTACGATGGTAAGTCCATACATACACTCCTCATGTGTCAGACACTGTGTTCATGGGCTATGTTTTATGACAATGCAGCACTCAGTCTTAACAGGGTGTCCTTCCTGCAATTGCACCACCCTGACTTACACTACAGGTTGCACAAACCAATACCCTCTCTTCCTATGAATTAGATCACATCAGACAAGAAATATGTGCTGAATTATGTCTCTTGCTCCAGTCATGGTACTCTTTTTTGTTATATCAGATATTTACTGAGGACCCAGTCCTCCAAAGATTTGTAGAATATTTTTTTTTAAAGCTTACAAGAAGTTGTCCAGAGAGGTGTGCAAACACATCATTTTAAATATGTACAGGTATCCGCACAGGAACAGAGGCTTTATTTGCAAATGCTTTGTTGTGTAACTTGTGGGTTTTTTATTTGAGGAAAACTCTAGTACATTCTGAGATCTTTCAAAATAAAGACGCTCTTATAATCAACTTTAACAGAATAACTACTAACCCCTCTCATGTCTTCCTGGGAAAGAACAAGCCTTACACATTGGTAAATTGAAATACATCATATGAATTCATTCTAGAGGGTAGCATACTTACCATATGTGATGACCTAGGCTGTCTCCAGCTACGTTTAATGTAATACACACTCATTCATCATTCATATGGGGTTTATTTCAGATTTAATTTGACAAGACTAAAATCAGAATCCGGCCCAGTCTGTATATGAGGGTCAAGTGACATGGAGTTGCTATGGTAATGGCTTATTCCTTTTGAATAGCTGGGTAACTACTTCAGATAAATCCTGTATCTCCTGACATCAAATTAAATCTATTCCTGTCATGTTCCTTACTGACTTGTTGAACTAAAAAGCAGAAATGCTTGTTCTGCAAACTAGATCTACTCTATGAAATCTCATCTTGCTGTTTTCTCTGATAATGTTGGTCTTATGGCTATGTACAATTTTTCTGTCCGATCAGAAGAGAAATCTATGAATGCTAACATGAGTCCAAAGTAAATTTGGATCTCATCAGTATCAGAGATTTATCAGCTATTTATTTTTAAGGTACTGCTAATGCATAAGTCCATGAATTGTTTGTTTATCTTCATAAGCATAAGGCCGTTTTCCTAAAAGTGGTTAAGTGGAAAGAACTGGTGAACACTAAGCTGTAATCTGTCATCAGACCTTAATTATAGCCTTAGAGACAAAAAGAATGCTAAGTAATTGAATCGAACATTTGATCCAGGAATAATCAAAACAAAAAATTTTTCACTTGAGTATGACTGTGTGAAAGATAAGCTGTTAAAAAAGAGTGGGTGGTCAAAAAAATTTGTATTTATAAACCTATGTGGAAGCATGAAGCTGTATTCAGATATGCAGGATATTTTGTCTGTCTTAGTTTAGATGAAAACTAAGATATGTTGTGAGATATTAAAGATCTTGCAAACTCGGCGAGGATAGGCAGCAGGAACAGTAAGCTCTGCAGCTGGGTGCTTGTTCGAGGTGGGCAGTGAATCCCAAAGCTCCAAGAGAGAATGGTGGCAGCAAGACTCTCCGCAGCCCTGGAAGTGGCAGCTGTCATGTGGGCAGCCGACATGGCAGGGGGACGGTCCCAGCAGCAGTCGTGGGAGGTTTAAACATCTCCTTGGGAGCACCAGCGACTGGAATGCGGCTCAGCAGAACAGCGTGGCTCAGCAGAAGAGCACGGCTCAGGGGTTTATTAACGCAGTGAACCTGAGCGTGGTGAACAGGAGTGGACAAACAGGGTTGCAGAGAGGCAGTTTGCGTGGCAGTTCATGCAGGCAGGGTGAGCAGGCGCTCTTCTGGTAGGTGTGGTTGTTTGGTGTTTCTGGCTTCTGGTTTTCTCTGCTACCCAGACCAGCATTGGTGATGAGGTGAACCAAAACCATTGCTACCAGGAGTGCATCTATCCAAACAGTGCCTCCATTGAGGGATGTGAGTGTCCAGACCATGGACTGCAGGGAATGCCTGAGCCTGCTCATGGTACCCGAGGACAATCCAAAAAACACCTGCATGAGGTGTGAACGGGTTAGTGATCTGCTTCTTATGGTTGCAGAGTTTAGGGATCAGGTGGAGAGGCTGAGGAGTATCTCTGATAATGAAAGGGAGATCAACTGGTGGAGATGCATCCTTTCTACTCCTGGTAACACTCCCCAGGAGACAGAGGAGCTGTGTGTTTCTCACCAACAGTACAAGCGGAGAGACCTAGTTAATGAGGAAGAATGGGAGTAGGTCTGCTCTCATGGGGACAATAGATTTCCCTCCAATTCTCTGACTCCCTTCAAGATGCCTTGTTTCCAGTTGCCCTTACAGAACAAGTTTGGGGTTCTGGAATTTGAGGCTCAGGTTGAAGATGACGATGAAAACTATTCATCCAGGGAACCTCTCAATTTTGCTCCGTCTGTCAGGTGGATCAAAACTTCCAGTACTAAAAAGTAAAGGAGGGAAGTTGTAATAGACGACTCCCTTCTGAAAGGAACAGAGGGTCCTATTTGTAGGCCAGGTTCATCCCACAGGGAAGTCGGCTGCCTTCCTTAAGCCCAGGTACAGGATATCCCAGATCTAATTCACCCCTCAGATTATTATCCCTTGCAGGTTGTTCAGGCCGGCAGTGATGAACTTCATAAGAAGGGCTCCAGAGTAATTAAAAAGGAATTTAGGGAACTAGGTTGATTAATGGATGGGGCAGGAGCGCAGGTGGTGTTTTGCTCGGTTCCTCCAGTGTCACAGAGGTGTTCTACAATGGACAAGAGAACCCATGCTGTTAACAAGTGGCTCAAGGGCCATAATTAAAACCTTAAAATGGATTGAGTCCTGTATCCCAAATCCTGTGATGCAGGTCTCTTTAAGAATGGCAATTGATTGCTGTCCTGTGGGGTGGCTGCTTTGGCTGCTGCTGCCTCCTCTGGGTTGTCCCTGGTGTGGTTCCAGCAGGGGAAGGGAGAAGGGGGAGACAGAATTTAGTCAGAGTCCTGCAGGAGTTGTGGAAGATTCAGATGACCAGTGATCTTTCCTTCAAAGACTGCAAAATGCACACATGCAGTAGCTGCCACTGCCGCTGTCCAAGAGAGAGACGGATATCCAGGCAAAACCAGGCACAGCTTCTGTCCTGGTTTTCCTTGAAATGTGTCGTGTCCCCCCCACCCCTGTCCCCCTCGTGTCCTGCTGAATTTTCTTTGTTAGCAAGAGAAAGAAAAATTCCTTGGAAAAATGCAAAACCACAACATTCTCATACTCCATCTTTTATGACTTCTAGAAAAAATCTGGGATTTCTTAATGTGCAAATCAGCAGGTCCAAAGTGTTCCTACCTCAGGCTTTCAAGATTGAGTTGAGAACTGGCTTCTCCATAAGAATGTTCATACAACAAAACATAGTACAGGGTTTAAAGCAACACTACAAGCACAA
This sequence comes from Geococcyx californianus, assembly GCA_013389885.1. Taxonomy (NCBI): domain Eukaryota; kingdom Metazoa; phylum Chordata; class Aves; order Cuculiformes; family Neomorphidae; genus Geococcyx; species Geococcyx californianus. Next base: position 22,352 of record VWPV01020396.1, read on the forward strand.
CTTCAGTATATTTTCCTACTCTTTTTTTATTTTTGATAGTGCAGGTTAAGTGACAAAATATACTCATTTTTATCTTCAGTTATTCTTATTTTCACTATTCTCTGCACAAGATTCATGAGACTGTTATTGTTTATCTTCATAATAATTTTTGTAAAAATTTATGGTAGTAAAAGATACTTATGTTAAAAAGTATCTTTTCATTTTTCTTTAAATGAAATTTTTGTTCTATATTTCTCTTTCTCCTTAAAAACATTAGATTTTAAATTTAAAATTAAAAAA
>VWPV01020397.1:0-18158 GCA_013389885.1 Geococcyx californianus
CTGGAGGTGTTTAAAAGACAAGCGGATGGATTCCTTAGGGAGATGGGTCAGTGGGGCAACAGGGATGGTTGGGCTCAGTGATCTGCAAGGTCTCTTCCAACCTTCTGATTCTATGATTTTAAGTTGTGTCAGGGCAGGGTTAGGTTGGACATTAAGAGAAGATTCTTCCCCCAGAGGGTGGTGGAGCACTGGAACAGCTCCCCAGGGAAGCAGTCACAGCCTGACAATATTCCAGAAGCCTTTGGCCAACACCCTCATCTTGTGAATATTGGGTTGTCCTGTGAGGGGACAGGGTTGGACTCGATGATCCTGGTGGGTCCCTTCCAACTCAGGACATTTTGTGGTTCTATAAAAATGCAAGGAGGTTTGAAACTGTTGCTGAGCGGAGCCTGTTGCAGGCTGTGGTGGGTGGCAGGGAAGTGAAGGTGTAGCGGTTCTGCACAACAGCTGCGGTGGGAGGGGAAGAAAGTGAGTCACAACGAAGACACCGGCACCGATGTGTGTACGTGTGTGTGGAGATCTCGCTGCCTCCCCGCACATCTCAGCTTCCTCCCTTCTCAGTAAAAGTTTGTTCCTGAGGAAGGAAACCAATGGGAATAAGCCCAGATACCTCCATACGTAATTGTCTGTGCTTGCGGTGGGAATTAACTACGTAAACCACTTGAGGGTTCGGGCTTAGTGGTTCCCATAGAGAGGGGCTCCACAAGAGCTGTTTGATATCGGGTGAACACAGCGACGGCTTGGCAGAATGGTTTAGTAAGTTAATCACAAAACAAATGCTTAGAGAAACAGAATATCAAAGCTAAAAATTGTAGAAAAGAGTAAATATGCAAGTTTGGTGTCTTATAAAAAACAGGCTTTGATTGTTTTCTATTAGGAAATGGTTTTGTTTTGAAATGTGTTTCATCTTTTTAGTAAGGTTGTAAATATTGAAACTGGAACAAAGCATTTTATTCAGCCTGAAACAAAAGATTTTTGTCATCTCCCCAGTAGCTGGAGAGCAGCCTGTGAGGTGAGGGCTGGAGGGGCTCCCCGGGAGAGCCTGCGTGTGCCGTTCTCTTGGCGTGGTGGTTGTGACTTGAGTAAAGCCCCTCTCTGTCTCTGCTGAACTTTTCCGAGCCTTGAGCAGGTGATAGTTTGCAATCCAGCAATTCAATTCCTCTGGGCAATAAATTTCTGAGTAAGTGTTGGAAGCTCCATCACTTCAAGTACCAATGTTTTTCTTTTTCCCTCTCGGTCTTCGAGGCAGTATCAGCTGTGCAAGCAGTGGAGCCTGATTTCCTATGGATTTCTTTCTCACGGTTGGGTTCTTTTATAACTAAATAAGAGTGAGCTTTGACTGAATTTTCTGGCCACAGAAAAGCTTCAGAAACGCTGTATTGTGTGTAAATTCTCTGAATAAGAAATGAGCTTGCATTACATCCTACCTGTCTGCGAGGATGCCGAGAGACCGGCTATTGTCTGTCAGCTATTTTTGTAAAACTTGAAGGGCTGGAGGGAGCTGGCTCGGTCAAACGTGGCTGCAGGTGGCCAGTGGGTTCAGTTGTGGCTGTGGGACAGCCAGAGCTGCTCGTTTCCATCAGAAAGCAGGTTAGAAATACAGGTGGGTAAAGAAGGATTTGGAAGATGCACCTTTGATGTGACCCTGGTGGAGTCAGGGATGCTGTTTCTGGACTCTAAAGCGAGGAAGGAACATTTTTTTCCACTTGGGAGCTGGTTTCTTCTGGGAGCGTGTGAATAAACGTGTCCATTAACGCGGTGACAAACAGGACTTGGCGTGCAGGGCGAGCGAGCGCGGTGTTTAAATGGAAACTGCTGGTTTACCATGACCAGTGGGTGGGATGTAAACGCGTCGGTTCTTGTGTTTGGTGAGTAGCACATCCGCAGAGACCGGAGGGTTGGTTAAATGCCATGCAGCGTGTTAAAAATAATCCATTTCTCCACTGTAGACGCGCTCTCCCGAAAATCACTTTACCTTTCCGTGTTAGTCATTTCCAGGAGGGTGCTTAAACAAAAGCCATCGTGAAAAGTGTGTGTGTGAGTCTGGGCAATAGGAAGGAAGAGGAGTGAAATATGGATTTCATCTCTCACTCAGGAGCCATAAAGACGAGTTCCCATCTGCGGAACCTGTGGTTTGCCAGATGAATTCCCCTGGCTCCAAAGCTGATGGGATGGTGCTCGGTCTCCAGCCTTGAACATTAGCGTTCAATGAAGGAGGAAAAATCAGGGGGCAAAGTCTGGATGGGAGAGCTGAGTGACGGATCATTCTGTACAAATAACAAGTGATAAGCTGATAAGTGGTGGCCCAGATAGGCAATTAACACAATTGGTTAAATTAACTGATGGCAGAGATCTCCTTTATGTAGAGGTTTGCCTCCAGTCTTTATGCCCTTTCTGAAGGCTTGCAGGAAATAGCTGTGGAGGACAGACATCTTCTGAAATTAACAGTGACTTGCAACCAGAGTAGGTGATTAATGAGAATTTATTGCTCTTGATGGACAAATGAAGCTCCTCCAGTCTTCTTGTGAGTGATGCTCAGCTTTCTTTTCTCCAGTAAATGAATCAGCTGCTCAAACTTTTTCTAAGAACAGTTAGAGGTAAAGAAAGGGGAGAGAACTGGCCCCTTTCAGCTTGATTTATTATCTAACTCTTTTGTAACAAGATTTCCAGTGTTGTAAAATATTAAATACATCCTTATATTCAATATCACATTTTGATACATTTCATGCCTCATTTGCTACTGGAGTCAAGGACAACTTCACATTTTTCATGGCACAAGGCCCAGATTTGTCTATTTATTTATTTTTAATCACTTCATTTTTCTTTTTTTTTTTTTTTTTACCTGTATCAATTTGGATTAAATCTTGGCAACCATAGCAACCTATTCCACTGGGTGGTTTCAGGTCTCCAAAACGTGGGACGTCTTTGGCTGGGCTTATCCCCCATGGGCTGCTGAGCAGGACCCACCCAGAGAGGATTGTGGTTAGAAGGGAATGGGTGAGAGATGGTTTTGTGCTGAATGTCAGACCGAGGCAGGCAGCTCGCTCTGTCACCGACAGTGCCACTTTTAAACAAAATGCTATTTTGCTTAACAGCTCACATGATATAATGAGAGGGATTAAGTGGAGTTTGCTGCCAGTTAAAGTAAGACGCACCTAACTCCTGTTAATTAGGAAGGGTTCAGTATTTGTCTTTGCCTTGATCTGTGTGGGAGTTTTTTGATTATTGCATCTCACGTTGGGGAACAACAGCTGAATCCTGTTGCCTTCTGTATCAGGTCCCTGGTATACGGCGACGCTGCAGGTAGGGCTGGCAGCTTGGAATGTGCAGAGCCAGTGCTGCACCTTGTGATCAGAAAGTGGGCACAACCCTGTTTCAGTGGCTGAACCTTGCGAGCATCCTTTAGAATTCCTGAGTTAAGCCAAGGAGTCTCTACAGGGCTACTTTGCCAGCTGGGCTCTGTGTAGGCTGAGTCTGTGTTGGCTGGGGATTAGATTTTTGGAGGGACAACTCGATTCTCATACATGTACCTCACCCTGGGTCCATCCCGTTTACCTTCACTGCAACATTTCTTATCCTTCCTAAGTCAATGTAGAGGAATTGGACTGTGGTCCCGCTGGAGGTGCTATTGCAGATGTGACTCATCCTCCTGGGCTCAGACTTTCTCCTCACAGTCTTACTTTCTCTTCCTACTGGCAAGGTGACTCCAGTCTTTTGTCTACGTTAAGTACAGTAAGAGTCATTTGCAAGGAAGTAGAGCTCAAACTCTGCCTAAAAATAAGACAGGTGTTTTTGAACAGTGAGAGTAATCAGGAAATGTAACATCTCCCTTAAGGTTTTGTGGTCACTTGTCCATGAATGCCAACTTCTCACTTCAATTGGATGCCTTTCCTGAAAGATGCGCTTTAGTTGAAATAGGAGTGGGTTCAGGAAGGCCCGTGGTTGGTTGTTTTGGAAGGGGGCCTGGACAGCCACAGGGGTCCTTGCTGATCTGTAAGGGGGAGCTGGTTTAGTGAGAGGCCACTGTTCACAGGTTTCTTTCAACAAGCTCTTTTGAACTGCTCCAGCTTTGTCACTGAAGCCAAGTTCCTGAAAGAAGGGCAACGAGGCTTGGAAGAGTTTGACTGAATGGAAAATTAACAGCTAACCTGTTGGTGGTGTTGCCCTTCCCATTTTCAAAAGTTGCACATCTCCTTTCAGAAGTGGTCAGCACCCAGACACTGAATCCTTTGAAGTTTGAGTGATAACATCTCCTACTGGGCAGGCACTTGGCTTCCTTTAGAGACTGGTAGAACACACAGAATCACAGAATGGTTTGGGTTGGAAGGGACCTCAAAGCCCATGTCCCACTGGATCAGGGGGCTCCAAGCCCCATCCAACCTGGCCTGGAACACCTCCAGGGATGGGACAGCCACCACTGCTCTGGGCACCCTGGGCCAGGGCCTCCCCACCCTCACAGCCAAACATTTCTCCTCAAGATCTCATCTCAATCTCCTCTCTTTCAGCTGAAAACTCTTCCCCTTCATCCTGTCCCTGCACTCCCTGATCCTGAGCCCCTCCCCAGCTTTCCTGTTGGACACACTGCCCTGATGAATGACTTTAAACTTTGGATCCATTGGCAACAGAGCCTGTGAAAGATGGGAGTTGTACAAATGATAAACAGATTTTCTCCACAAAAGAGCTTGTATCTGTACTAGAGAACTTTAGAGACTTTGGATCAAAAAAGCTTCAAAGCCCTCTTTATAAATGAAAGTATCAATAGGAGTCGGGGGCCTTATTAGTTTAGGGGCTCTTAAAAATCCCACTAGATGCTTATCTGCCTCTTCTGGTGGATGTAATCCTTTGAAAATCTGTCCCAAAGTGCTTGAATCACTCCTGAAAATGGAACTTACATTTCTAAATTACCTGGTTGCCTGCAAACATTATCCCTAGCATTGGGTTTTTCTAACAGCCGCGTCAATTAAAAAGCCTTTTTGCATCTTGCTGTCAGCAGGTCCTTGGGCATGGTTGGGAGTGAAGGAGTTTCACCCAGGTTGCTTTTTACGATGCCCCAGCTTTGCAAACAACCCAAAATTTAGTGAGGGAACCTGTCTTTTGTTCCCCTCCTTCCTGTACAGTAAACTAATTGAAAACAACATGAATGTTAATGATGCATTTCGCATTTGGAAGTTAGAGGGGTGATTAATACGTTGTACGTTGTATATTAACACCTTCTCAGGGGCATAATGAAGACAAAATATATGCTGTGAGACGAGGTTGTTTATTTCGCGGTGTGTTTCCTGTGTTCCACCATCCCTTTCCGCACTGAAATACAAGCTTTACAATCCAGAGGGTTTAGTTTCAAAGCATAATTTTAAATCAGTCAATAAATTTTTATGTCTTAATCCCTTTTTTCCTTCCCCTTTTGACTGGAGAGCTGAAACAAAATGCATGAAGGGAGGGGAGATGCGAGGAAAGCCAAGAGGGTGGTGTGAAGGGCCAGTGGTGGGATGGGTTCCTGAGGCCATCTCCTCTTGGTATTGGTGGAAATGAGCTGTTATTGGAGAGAAGGCCAACAAAAGGCAACACGTAGAGCCCAGGGAAAGATATTTCCCCTCCTCTGTTCTTTGACACAAGGATCTCCAGAAGCCTTGTAATGCATTTTCTGATTATTGGGATAAATTACTCTTGTGAAGTCTCTGGCATGGCTGGAGGCTGAAGCTTTTGATTAATCTGTGAGGCAGTTGGGTGCGTCCACGCAGCAAGCAGAGCTCCGTCCCCTCTGTCGCCAGTTGGCACTGAAATGGCAACTGGTGTCTTAACTGGGCTACTGTGACCCGTGACTTGCGGAGCACCCATGCCCGTTTTTCCCTGTGTGTGTCCATCCACCCTGCAAAGCGTGGCTCTTCCCAGAGTTAAGCTGGCATTGGACACTGTTGAGGCTCCAGTCTTGCTGTCCGACTGTCCCAGCTTTGTCTGTGCCACATTTCAAAACCTCTTTGCTTCCAGGAGGGCTTTAAACAGGGCAGGGCTTTCTCTGCGGCAGTGATCGCAGGGTGGGTCACCTGTCTTTGGCACAAGGGTGGCCGGCGTCAGCGTTGCTGGCACTGAGAACCCAGCTTTTAACCCACTTGCAGCCTTGGCAGAGGTTTCAGCTGAGCTGTGGTTGAGCTGCAATTTCCTGCACACTCTGCAACTTTGCATTCTGAAAGAGTTCAAAAGTTGCCAGCTTTAGTGGGTGTTGTTGCAGATGGTTGAACGGGTTTGTAATTTAAACAGAAAGTTGAGGTTCCTGGAGTCCTGCATCTTTCATATCGCAGCTGCTTCCTTTTCTGAACCAGTTTAAGTCTATGGTTTGAGAAGCAATAGTGTTGAGGCACAACAAGCCTGTTCAGAAACCACAAAGGCATTAGCAATGCCACATATATGGGTATTCATCGTTACAGGTTGTCCAGAAAAGTCAGGGCTGCCCCATCCCTGGAGGTGTTCCAGGCCAGGTTGGATGGCGCTTGGAGCCCCCTGATCCAGTGGGAGGTGTCCCTGCCCATGGCAGGGGGTGGCACTGGGTGGGCTTTGAGGTTCCTTCCAAAGCAAACCTCTCTATGATAATATGGTTTGGGAGATGCTACTTTTAGTGTGATTTTGTGTAGTGACATTGGAATTGTTTGCTCTGTTGGAGCAGGAATGGCGTTTACCTCTTCCCATGGTCTCATGTACTTCCTGACATCCAGGGAAGGTGATGTGCATCTGCGTATTTGCATCCCTCAGACTAATAAGCTCTGGGAAATGACTATTTAGCACATTCCGACCCTTCTGCTGTAATATTGTTGTCGTAGGTGGGAGCGTGCGGTGGTGGCTGATTATGTAACTCCAGGAAGGGAAGGAGATCACGCGAGCTGTAACACGTCTATAATTATGTACAATGAGTGGCTATAAAACAACAAACACTCTTAAATGCCGTTCTTAGCCACAACTGAATTATTTTTCTCCTTTGCCAATGTCGTTAAAGGGGAAGGGGGAGGCGGGGGGGTGTGCGGAACGTGTTTGCATCAATCCGTTCTGCATGTTTGAACCCTTTCTTTTGTTATTTTTTGATGAATGAAAATTGAAGTCTGAGAATGGGTAAAAAGCCTCGGAGAGAACAGCTCCGTTCCTCCAGGCTGGAGGCAGCTCCTTATTAATAGCACCTGGCACTGCTATTCCCACCGGTTTGGTGATAAAAAACCCCAATTCTGATGTGTTTTTCAAAAGGGAGGGGGAATCAGCCTATAGTAATTATGACTTTGCAAGTGTGATATTTATTGACTTTCTCAATTGTGGTGAATGAAAATGTGCTTTATTTAGTAAAAGACGTAGACATAAAATGCCTTTTTTTTCTTTTTTCCTTCAGGACCTGACGTATTTGCCGCTGTTCTTGCTGCCCTCTAAGCCTTTTTACCTGCTATTAGGCCATACATTTGCATGAAATCAGCTTTGTCTCTGTGTTTCGTCTGCAATGATAGCAGGCTCAAATTAAAGCCCCCGAGCTTCTTGATGGCGTGCTCTACCTGCTTTGCTTGGCTCCGTCTCCCTGCCTTCAGGAGCAGAATCCTGTGGTTGCGTATATGATCTTAACCCGCGGTGGCTTGGCTGTATCTTAAAAGGCTTCCTTGTTTGGGTCTAATTAAACTGCAATTAGGACCACAGCCCAAAAGACACGATTACGGATGGCAGTAGTCGCTTATAGAAAGAGCTGAAATTTAGAGCGATGGTACCAAGACAAACCATGTCATCTTCCAGCGTTGTGTAATAGAACAATTTTATCCGTCTTCTGTAATTTCCAGGCCAGTGGTGGTGGGAGGCAGGATTTACTGCTGCTCTTCTCTGGCAGGCAGGGTTGTTCCCCTGACCTTCTGCTCTAGCAGACATTCGAACCTGGCCATAAATCTGGGGCTATTGCTTCTCCCAGTCATCGTGGTGATCTCACTGCTGCCTTCTGCTTGCTGTTGCATATCCGTCTGTCTGCCTGCCTCTCCTCTTGCACTCAGATCCCAAGTTTTTCAGGGTCATGGGGCTGTGTCCTTGCTTGTCTGTGGTTTGTAGGGCGCTGGAGAGGCGCACAAGGAAGAGAGTTACGCTTTTGCATTTTGGGCAGCATATCTGGTGAGTAACCTCATGTGACTGGAGAAAAACTTAGTGGATTTGGAAACACAGATGAGGGGTAACTGGTTGAGGCTGGGTTACAATAGACTGGAAAAAGGGGATGGTGTGGGAAGCTCCAGGAGCTGGTAGAAGGCTTGGGTACCATCTATATCCTTGAAGTTAATGATTTCTTCCTATAAGAGAAACCATTTTAAAGGAGGAGATGCAAAGTCCTGAACTGCTCAGTTTCTCATGGTCAAAGGTCTCTCAGCCCCATGGCTTTGGTACATTTGGTAACCGTCCTCCTCTGCTCTGGAGGTGTCTGTGTTGTGCTGGCTGGGTTGCCAGCTCTCAGAATCCCGTTTCAAAAGCCTGTAGGATTGCTGGTGACATTGCTCAGGGATCTTGAGGTCAGGTGGGATGATCTGATGACTGCATCAGCAGCCTAAATGTGTTGGTGTGGTCAGGCAGGAGCCGTAACTGTTACTAGCTTATATTATTAAAACTTATTATCATATATAAAATTCATATCTAATATATAAATTCTCTCTATATACTTATTATATAATATTACAACTATTAAAAATTATAATCGTTATAAGTTCTCTTGTAACTGTTCACATCTGGAAGTTTTGTGCAGGAGCACGGGGTAAATCCAAACTGTCGTAATCCGTAAGTGTGAGTCCTTATGTAGAACCTCTTTAGCAGGCTGTGAGAGCTGCTTCCAAAACAATAACTCAAGAAATAAGGAGTCCCTAGGTTCAGCTTGGTAATGGCTTATGATGATTCCCAGGGAGTGTTTTCAGCTTCCATAATCCTCCTAGTTGTACCCACCTCGTGTGTGAGGGACCAAACCTGTGCCATCAGCAATCTCGTCCCTTATTGAAAGCTGAACGCAGCGGTGTTAGTGGGGAGAAAAGGTTTGGAGCCCCCCTGATGCAGGGGGAGGGGTCCCTGCCCATGGCAGGCCAGTGGAACTGAGTGGGCTTTGAGGTCCCTTCCAACCCAACCCATTCTATAATGTGGTTTTCATCGTGGAGTCGGGCACAGAGTGTGGGAAGCAGCACAGAGGAGGCAAAGGGGACCGGGCTGGCTGAGTGAGCACGTAAAGGACGCAGACCTGAATGTCATTTTAGAAACCTTGATCCAAAAAATTCAGGCTTGGAGACACTTAAGGCCAGGACGAAGGCTCAGATCAATAGGCTTTGAATGAATTCCTATAAAAAAGGAAGAATTTGGGTTTGACTTTGTCGGCACACTGCAGGAGAATCTAATCCATTGTCCCCAAAGGAGTCATTCCAGCCCTCCTCTCGTCAAGATACGCAGAGGTTTTAAAACCTGCCAGGTTTTAGTGTGGTTGGAGAAGAAAAAAAAAAAAGGAGGAAGGGGAAGCAGAAATTAAACCACAAATGTTCACAATAAAATGGAGGTGGATGGGGAAGAAGAAAGCATCCGAATTTGTTCTCAGGAGACCAGTAACTTCCCTGGGTATTTCTGGCCGTTCTCAAGTCTGGAAAGGCCCGTGCAGCCTGAAGTCAATCCAGTGTTGGGGTTTTGGTGCATTTTTCTGCCAAACCCTGCAATTCCCACTCAAGCAGATTGCTGGGGTGCACCCCATCTTTCCAAATAAGAGACATCCGAGCCTAAAAGCCGGGCACAGAAACGAGCTCTGATGGCAAGCGGACACCTAAATGCTTTGCTGGAGCTGGGCCAGCGTGCGTTGCATCTTGTCGAATCAAGTTCCTACCAGCTTGTGTTCTGCAAACAAATAGGCTTCCCACCTTGAAGCTGGGCTCTGCGCTGTGTGTACGTACGAGAAGTGTACTTTGGCTTTTTTTAATAGAGCTGTTTCATTTTTTCTGTGGTGCTTCTCGGCTCTCGCTCCAGATCTCCTTACAAAGGGAGGTGTGACCTTGTCAGCGCATGCATATGGTGCTGCGTACTCTGAGAAATTATTGAAGGCATCTTCTCTCTGGGTAGATGGTGAGGAGTCATCACAAGCAACCTTTGAATCCATGTTGAGACTTCTAGGCAAGCGCATGGCGTAACTGGAAAGGCATTTTTTGAAGCTCATTTGGATAGATCCGTGCCGTACCAAGGCAAGAAGACCTAGTAGGGAATTCTTCCTGTTCTCTACGGGGGAAATAGAGGGAAGAAGTGGTAGTGAGTTATTTAAGGATAGGGAAGAGGGCAGTTACAGAGCTAAAAATGGATTTCTGGAGTCCCAATTCAACAGACCAAACTATCACGCTGTGTGTGTGTTATCTTTTACAGGCTCACTAGCAAGCACAAACATGTACCCACCCACACAGTTTTAATCTCAGTTGCTGTGTCAGACATTGCTGATGGGTGAACCCTGAAAACTCCGTGAGGTAATTTTAGAGGCGTTGCCAAAATTTCCCTGGCTGTTAGTTTAAGAACGTCCACCCCTTGGATCTTCCAAACTGAGCTGGGAAGCCTTGGAGAAGCATCTGTTATTCCTAGTGGCAGATTTCCTGGGAAATGGATCCCCCTGCAGACTGTTGAGATGTGATTTTTCTCCCTTCCTGCCCCTCCCCAGCTTTCCTGGAGCGCCTTTCAGTACTGGGAGCTGCTCTAAGGTCTCCCCAGAGCCTTCTCCTCTCCGGGCTGAACAACCCCAGCTCTCTCAGCCTGGCCTCGTACAGGAGGTGCTCCAGCCCTTGGATCATCTCCGTGGCCTCCTCTGGACTCACCGTAAAGATGATCTTTTCTTGGAGAAATCTCTTCTGTCATGGTTTCTGTTTGTTTTAGTGGGAGGATGGGATGTTATCCAATGATCTCAGTTCAATGTCCTCTCAACTGAAGTGCTTTGTCTCTTTGGGTCTCTCTGTTTTCCCATCTGCAAAGTGAAGATGGATAATGGCACTGAGGGCTTGTGAGGGCCAGCAGCATGTGAAGCTGGGCTGAGGAGGGGTTCTTGCATCTGTCACATTCTGACCCTTGCTGGTGGCAAATGTTGGGTTTATTTGGACTTGGCTGTTTAGAGAGGACTGTTTGGACTCCTCTCTAAGCCCAGCAAATCTGCTGTGGCGTAGCAAGCTCCTTGACAGCCGTTACCGCCAAGCTTTGATACCTTATTTACACATGACAGAAATGGATTGTAGACACAGCGGATGACTAAACAGATTAGTTACCACGTCGTTAATTACCTTCATCCCAGCACTGTTCTGGACAACGCTCTGAGGCAGAACAGTGACCTGACGATACCAGCACTGTGTCGCCTGTCCTGAGCTGTCAGCAGGAGAATTATTAGAATCACTTGTACTGGTAAATCACTGGCGACTGCTTTTGTTTGCTGTGGGAGGGAGCGTCCCTATAGAAGAAAGTTACCTTGCGTAACCCATTTGGGTTTTGTTTAAAATGTACTGTTGGAGAGACTTGCGATGAAGATGTTGTTAAAAGATGTTACCTTCTCATTTTACTAAATATTAGTCTTTTGTGAGAGCACTGGGTGAAAACTGAAGGTGTGAAATGATAATGGCAGCATCTTCTAGGGAGCACAGCGCTGCGTCGTGAGGACTGGGCTCTGTTTCAGGTTCCCCTCCTGACTTTGATTTGCTGTGCGGAGCAGGGCTTGTCTTAATTAGGATGATGGGAACATCGTATCTGGGGACAAGGCTTTTATCTGGAGCCTCAAGGATTTCATTTGCAGTGTTGCTGTTGTTCACATAAATGACAACGTCCAGCTAGGCAGAGGAACAGAGTGTGGGTTTATTGGGGTTAGAGGGAGGGAAACGCATTCCAAATGCAGCTGGAAAAATGCTGCTCCAGGTTTCCAGCCTCTGGGTTATTCCTGGCCAGGGCTAATGATGATATACGAGTCTTAGAGAACACTTTTCATCCTGACACCTCAAAGCCCTTCACTGAAGAGGTCTGCAACATTATTCTCGCTTGGTGCAGGTGGTAAAATTAATGTATTAAGGGAGAAAGTAGTTTAGCCAAGCAGCAGAAAAGGGGATGAAACCTTGGTGTCCTGAAACAGTGTCATGTTTTACCTCTTAGGAGCCATTGCCTTTTCCAGCTCTTGGTCTTTGCTTTCATAAGTGGAAATGTACCTACAGGGTGGGGAGAACCTGGCCCAGGTTGCCNTTCTATGATTTCAGCCTGAGCTTCTCTCCTTTGTGTAGCACGACTGCTTCTGCCCTCGTGCCAGAGCGAGTGTGTCGGGCTGCGAGGCAGCCGGGTACCTGACAAAGAGGGCTGGATCAGCCCCAGTGGGAGCAAGACCCTGCACAAAGCCAGAATAATTGCTGCAGCACTGGACAGGAGCTCGCGCTGCCCTCCTAACAGAGTCTCCTCCAGGAGCAGCTCCTCCTGCTGCGCTCTTTTCCTTGGCTTCCCCTCGACTGCCTGGTGCAATTCAAAGGTGTTGGCTCTACTCCCTCAGCTTCTTCCTCACCCTGGGAAGAGTTGCGTCTCTCGGCTACGCAGGCAGTCTGCCACCGCTGCGTAGAGCCCGGGCTGTGTAGGTGGCTGCCTCTTGCCTCTGCCGGAGCGCGGAGCCGGAGGCGTGCGGGAGAGAGCAGGCTTTGCATCCTTCCTTTGCGCTCCGTGGCTCCCTGTGTTTAGTGTTGGTGAGCTCAGCCTTTAACGTGCAGCACACAGATGGCCCGAACAGTTTGGGGAGCAGACTCTCTTCATTTGTGTAAAGGCAAATAGGCTTTGAAGTGACTAAACTGCTACAGAAGTAGTGACAGGGGAATTCAGGGTTTTTTGTGGTTCATTCTTAGGCTCGCTTCCTTCGGTTGCAGCGAGAGGCTTTGGCACTCACGAGGAAATCCTCTGCGTGTTTGCACGTCCCCAAGGGCATCCTGAGCTGCCTCCAAGAGCAGCAGCTCCTGTGGTTTGGCTCCGAGCTGTGGGTTTGCGTCACAGCTTGTCCAACGTCCGCTGATAGTCACTTGGAAGGAGATATTGACTCTCTTTTGGGCAACTTCTTGTTCATTAAGGACTTTATCAGTTGAAAAAGTCACTAGGGTGGAAAGAGCTATTTCTGCCCTGTGGAAAATCCCTGCCGTTGATTTTGTGAGCTAAAGGTCAACTTGGTAATCCTCCCCTATTTAGATAAAATATGAAACCTTCCCTTCTCTGCTCTAAGCCTGTGCTTCCTGGACCACTTTGTGGTATCTCAGCCTGTCTGTAGGAGGGAGCAATGGATTGGGGAGACTATGATGCTCTCTTTAGGTTTCTTGCTAACTTGGAGGCTTTACCGCACGCGCAGAGGTTGCTGCTGCTGACCATGAGCTGATTAAATGCGACGCATCAAAGTTAAAGTGAGCTTGAGATTACTGCTGCAGCTGGGATCAGCTGAGAGGATGTGGCACAACCCAAAATTCTAGTCAGGAGAAAATCAAATTAAAGTTTCCCAGCGTGATATTTTAGGAGGGGAGAAAAAAAAAATATATATATATATAAAAAAGAGATGGAAAAAGAAAAACCCCAAACAAAAAAGCCCCCCACCGTGTTCATCTGGTGGATGGAGTTACATTAAGCGAATGGAAATTAAAGGCTTTTCATAGAGATCTTCAGTATAATTTGATGGAAGACTTTAATTATTTCAAAGTGCCTAAGAAAAGGAGCTTGGAAAGATTTTGGGGGGGGGAGGTTGAGCTTTCATAAAAATATCTCTCTTCACAAGCGTTTTGAGCTGTTGTTGGGCTGAAAAGCTGCTGTCAGCTTAAAAAAGAGGGATTTGAGGATCCTGTGCCCCCCACCCTCCCCAGAGACCAATTCCTGCGTGAGTGGCAGTCAGGCTCAGAACAGAAGGCCAGGGAGCTGCGAGGGGGCGGGTGAAGGGAGAGCAAAGACTTCAGTGCTGCCAAGCAGCTTTCTTTATCAGCCTTCACAAGGCACGTAGGATGAAGAGGGATCCTGGTCATTAACATGAGGACAGTGGGCTGGGGTTGATTTGGATCTCTCTCGGCGTTTCAGAAAGTAGAGCCAGAAAGAGCATCTTCTCCCTGGCACCCTGGGGAGATGGTCCATTGAAGTCATAATACTAAAGTTGTCACTCATCCAATTCTTGCTTGGACAGCTCAGGAATTAATGGGTCTTTGTCTAGTCTCCAGGTTGACATAAATTCAAGGGTTTGGAGACCATCCGTTCTTTCCCTGGGACGTGGATGCTCTTCTGTCTTCAGCCTGCTTGCTGAAATGTGGCCTCTTCAGGCTCTGAACGCTCGGTATTTTCATCTCCTCCTCGTCCCCAGACATGCAATTTTGAGATCTGCCTCCAGATGCACCTCTCCAAAAAAGGTCTTTCCCAACCAAGTAGTTCTGTCATTCCAAGAGGGGGTGGCCCGATGGTGTTGCGGGGAGCTACGGGCACCATGGGGACAGGACCTTGGACCTCACTGCTCCTCGCTGAGCTTCTGTTGGGCTGGTCAACGCTGACGGAGTTTACATCAAGGAATGGTTTGGGTGGAACAGAGTGGCCTAAGTCAAAACATCCTGCAAGGCAGAGACTTCAGGTTGCTGCCCAGAGCTGCTTGTGCTCCTGCAGGTGTGTTCTGTGCTCCTGGGCTGTGGTAGAGGATGGGGATCAGAAATTGCAGTGTTTTGATGGAACTGGGAGTCTTACCCAGTTTGCTACAGCCCACGGGCTGCGTAGCACCAGGTATTTCCCATTAAACTTCAGGATGCCTTTCCTTGCTATGTCTGTTCTCCCCATCCCTTCCAATGATGCAAATGGTCCTGATGTTGATTTAACCAGGGGGGGCTTTGTGGGGGCTGTGTGTGCCCTGCCAGGGACTTGCTGTGTCCCCTCTGCCTTGCCAGCCCTGCCATCCAATGCAGGGATGCTCGGAGGGTAAACACAGACAAGGAGGTTGATAGCAAAGAAGTGGGAAGAACATAATCAACTCAGATAAATAGGTGAGATGGGGAGAACAGTGGGATCCACTCCCAGCGGCTGCGTTACGTAGCAGCAGCGGGAAGGTGCTCGTTTCTCCTGCCTGTGAGGGTGGGTGGTTGGCAGATCACTGGCAAAAAGGCAACGCTGGTAGCCATGGGGATGGGAGAAGGGGGATGCTCAGCTGCAGGCAGGAGCCGGGGCAGAAGGGACAGGCACGCATCTAAGTGGCTGCACCAGGCACATGAGCTTTCAGCAGCCTCTTGTCCTGAGTGATCGCTGCTGGGCTTGGGAATCCCTTGAGATTGCACGGTTCGTGGGTGAAACGGTCCCAAAGAGGGAGCCACTGGGATAAACACAATAATAAATAAACTATCTAGAGAAATGAGCTCTGCTTTCAGGAGGCTGGAGTGGCTGCAAAGCCTCCTGCTTGTGAGGGGAGAGGGTGAAGGCACTGCAGCTTCAGAGAGAAGCTCGATCTGAAGGGGCATTGTGTTTGTTTCGCCTTTAATGAGCGGCTCGCTGGGAATGCTGTGGGCAGAGGTCCTGTGGGTGGCACGGCTGGGGCTGTTCAGGGGCCACAGTTAAGCCAGCGCTCCACTAATAGGAATTATGCACTGCTTATTGCTGAGAATGGGGTTTTTTTTAACTCAATGTGTCAAAGGCTTTCTGCACCAATCGTTCTTTGCTGCATTTCCTCCGTAATGCCGCTCTTAAAGGAGTTTTGCGCTGTGCCTTGGCCAGGCTCCTGCCTGGTGCCTCTGCAGAAGTTTGAGTGCTTA
This sequence comes from Geococcyx californianus, assembly GCA_013389885.1. NCBI lineage: Eukaryota > Metazoa > Chordata > Aves > Cuculiformes > Neomorphidae > Geococcyx > Geococcyx californianus. The sequence continues at coordinate 15,753 of VWPV01020397.1, forward strand.
ACTCTTTCTGTCTTCTTGTGTGTGGGTACCAAACCTCCCTCCTCCCAAATTGCATCCCCTGCGCTCTGCGAGGCGCTTGTGCCAACGCACGCTTGCGTCACTGGGTGAAATTAGAGTCCCTCCTGAACCCCGTGGGCTGCCGACGCTCGGAGCAGTGGCTGAAATCCAGGTGTGAAACAGCCTCCTGGGTTTGCAGGGCATCTCAGCAGAAGAGCTGTTTTGGTGGAAGAGCTGTTTGAGCGCAGACAGTGGAGTGGTGGATGCAGACAGCGACATATCTTGAGGGCAGGGACTATTTGTATAACGGGAAGCGACCGAGGTGATGGCAGTTGGGTTTGTTTTTAATTTAAGAGTCTATTTGCACACACCAGGCTGTCCTTGTTCTGTGTAATAACAGCATCTGCACGCGGGGGTCACCGTCTCGCTACACTCTCTGAGGATTTGTTGTTCGAGCAACAGCATTTGTGGGGGGTGGCACAGAGAAAATGACCCCCTAACGGTAGTGATTTAACTTCTGGCAAAGCAGGATGAGAGATGGAGGGGAGGAAGAGCTGCTCTGCATGGGGCTGGGGGAAATGCTCAGGCTGGAGGTCTGATGAGAGACTGCCTTAGTTCACCTTCAAAATGCTCAGTGTTATCTGTTCCTCCGGGTGTTTGTCCCTCTCCCACCAGCAGTATCCGAGCTCCCTTTGGAAAGGAGTGATGTATTGCGTTAATAGCTTTTCTTTTGGGGGCAGGAGAAGATGCAGAGGCTGCCAGGCTGCCATTTGACAGCAGTTAGCAGCAATCAGCTGGGCTGATGGCTACAGGGCATCTGGAATAGCTGGAAGCCTGCTGGGCTCGAAACTGGTTCAAAATGAGTTGCGCTGAATCACAGCCGCTCGAAACATCCTCTGCTTGGAGCGCATCTGGGCTGAAGCGAATCCCAGAGGGTGGAGGGAGAAAACCCCAGTGGTTCCTGTGCGCTGGGGAGTTAAGGCAGCCTGGCGTACAGTTTATGCCTCGTGGCTGAGTTCAGTAAGCTCTAATTGATGATTTTCCCTATATTTGGGGCATGCACGACAACTTTCCCTGGTGGATTCCTCAGTGCCTAATGGGAGATGAGCTAAATTGCAGTCCTTCCCTCTGTGGAGAAATCTTTCTCTCCTCTACTAGACTGTTATTTCATGAAACTCTTAAAACCAGAGTTTTGTGAGTCTATATCCCCATGAAATTTGATGGGAAAGTGGCCGTCATAGTCCACGTTGATTAGGGGTGGGTTTAGCAATGGGTATTGAAAGCACAACTGCGTGAGCCTCTCTCTCTGGTATTGAGACCAAACTAGAGGTGTCTGCATTAGAAACGGTGAATTTGAGATGTGTCGGATGTCTGGGTCCTTTTGGCCCCATCTGGCCAGACAGGCAGTGAATTCAGGCTTGGGGGTAACGGCTGCATTAGAATATGGTGCTGGATTTTGGATGGATTATAGGTCAAGATGCAGTCGTTAAAGTTGGGCTGAGGCTGCTTAATGAGGACGATTTATGCTTGTAGCTTGAAGAGAGTGATGTGATCGGGGTTTTCAGAGTGCTCAGTGTGGGCATAACTTGGTTCCTTTGTACTTTCCTCATTTAACTGGAATTGATGCTAAGCCAGCGATGAGAACAACCACAAAGCCAACTCTTTCCAGAGTTGTTCCTTGCTCAGTTTGGAAATTGGATATCGCTGATGAGGATGAGTGCTCTGGGAGCAGTTTTGAGAACGCTACTAAGTCAGGAGCGCAGACAGCCTGATTATAGCTAACTCGGAGCAGCAGAAAGGCAAAGTGGTCAGAATGAATTTGTTTTGTGCACAGATTTGTTTTTCGCTCTGAGGTGATGTCCTCTGCCTTTGTAGGCCTGCGTGTTCCTCTGTGTTGTGCTTTGTTAATGAAGCCCAGTGATCTTTGCTGCTGGACAAGATCTGCAACTGTGGTATCGTTCTTCTGCTTATATCACCCTGCAGACAGGGGAGGAATTCTTGCACTGGGGTAAGAATGAAGGAAAGGCCCGTTAAGTGTCGGTGAGATTTATCCCATGCTTAACTCTTCACAGTGATGGCAAAATGCAGGCTCTGTTTCAATCAGAGGTGAAAGGCTGGGTTGTTACTCAGGGCTTTCCTTAGGCTGGTTTTCATGGCCATTCAGGAGTGCAAGTCCCTGCAGCACTTTCAGAGATTTCTGCTGGCCTTTGGTGTGCAAGAGCTTAAATCTGCTGCAGCAGTGGTTCTGCCTGGGCGAGGTCTCTGCAAGTGAGAGGGCTGATGGCATTTGGCTTGCTAAAGGGAGAAACAGTAAATGACTTAAAACCATACGGAGCGGTCCAGGAATTGTATATATGGCCGTATATGAAGCAACTTGGCCAGATATTCGTATAATCATTGAGGTTGGAG
>VWPV01020398.1:0-21115 GCA_013389885.1 Geococcyx californianus
TAGACCGAGGTGCCCAGATCTTGGACCAATATTCTTAAATAAGAGTTTGATGACTAACTCACTGGCACACTGAGAGTGGGAGGTTACGTACCTGTCCACACCCAGATCCTACCTGTTGTTTCCTTTTGCCTTGTTTTGGATCTCCTGTGGGATGCATAAACAAACTAGCATGCTTAAAGTCTAATTTAGCACAAAGTGGACAGCCAGCTGAGGGATCCAGCAAGCCCCAGAGTAGCGTAATGAACAGGTAGAGAATGGCTATAGAAACAAGCTGTTAGAAGGGTAGCCTATTTCAGTAACTGCAAAATCACAGAATGATTCATAAACAAACTCAAGACCATTCTAGCTACCTGCACACTAGCCAGGCACAAATCAGCTTCACTCCAAAAGCTGTATTATCATCTTATCCTCCCAATGGCGTCTTTCAGTTCCAGCACAACATAGCTACAGCTGACACAGTTATACAGTTTTCCTTTAAGAGCTGGCTTGCATCACGTAGCTTGAAATACAGGCAAAAAAGTTCTTACCTGTCTGAGAAACACAATGCTTGGTGCATCTTTGAATACCTCTCACTAGGATTTTTAACAATGGAAGGATATTAAGCAGAGAGGATATCTGCACCGCCCAATGGATAAAGTTGAAGAAAATATCCACTGAAAAATCTTCTCTCCATCAGACTTAGATGCCTTAGATATACATAGATGTAATAAAAAGGAAAACCAAAAGCGCTACTATTCTTGATTAGTTTCCTCCTTTACTTGTTTCTGAATTTACAGATCTTTTTTATTGAAGCCAGTGCCATGAATGTACACTTATAAGACTGTGCCCATTCAACAGTTTGACAAGTCTTATTAAAAATATTAAAACCTTAAGTCCCTTAACTCCTTCTACACGTCATGCCCGAAACTGTCCTCAGCAAGGCACTGTCCCCAACAAGACAGTTTTATACCTGTTTTCTGTCTAAAGTGATTTCAGATTTATAAAGAAAACATATGCACTGAAGTATTTTGTATTTTCTGGTAGAATTGTGTTTAAGGTGCACACCTTTTCTTCTTAATTTGGCCCTTTGATAAATTTCAGTCTATATTCATGAAAGTCGATCTTTTGTATTATTACACTCTAACAGCATATAGATCCTGACTGAGAAATGGTTGCATTTTTAGGGGTAAGTAAGCTGCAAAACAGGTGACCTGAGCAGGCACAGGCCTGTGTGGCACTGCCTGTCCAGCATCGTTTCAGGCTGTGCTGTGCTGCACAGTGCCTTGGCTGCAGGACCAACTCAGCCAAATCATTTAAATCAAGAAACCTGCCCGCTATTACACCACCTGCCTGGCCTTGCCTTTATCTAACTGCAGCAGGAAGTTCTCATGAGAGCATCCTTTAGAAACTGAGTTATCTTTTTGTGAGGATATTATATGATATCTCAGATGACTGAAAGGCAGAGCTTCTGTCCATGGAGAGCATCTGCTCTCCAAAGCAGCATGGGAAAAATCCATAGAGACTCCAAGTGATTCTACATCAATGTGGGGCACCCAGCAACCAGAGAGATGCATGACTTTCTCACTATCTATATTTCTCTTTTCTTTTTGTCTTATTAAATTAGTTATCATATTAAGCCATTTGCTGTTAGCCCTTCCTTACCAAGATCCAGAAAGAGTCCTGCGCCAGCTGTCTTCTCACTCTCTTTCATCATCACCACCACTGCCATCACCCACAGGGGTGCTAAACAATTATATTGTTTCCTTTTCACAACCTCAAACCAGTACACCTAAATGATTTTAGAAGAAGTTTCAAAGCCATACAGAGAAATGAGGAGGACAGACTTGTACACAAGTGAGAGAATTGCGGTGGCTTCTCCCAGAAAGCGCCTGTCATAAAGAGTAGAAAAAAAACTCCTAATGATAACCTTGTAGCTGAGTTTTTATCTCTGCCATTCAAGAAAGTTTGGGGAAACACTAGAATGTAAACTTTGAATTGTCTCTACTTGTTAGTAACAAGCAACTATATACAGTCAAAAACTGCTACTATAGTGACAGCTGAGAATTGTCTTGCTCTGGAATATTTCAACATGATTTTTGAGACAGTACAACTACACTGCAAAACGATGATCTTCACTATTTTGTCAGGTCAGAGAAGGTACTTAAATGGACTGCATAATTCCCAGAAGCAAAAGATGTGAGCATTTTCCCAATTACATTTTCCATTTCCCAGTTTCGTAAAATAGTGACTAGAGTCACTCCAGCTCAATTGTTAGAAGCCATTAAGAAAAAAAAGTGCTAAACAGCCACAAGATTTAAAAGGCTTAGCATAGTAACAGCTCATTCTTGTCTAGAGATCTTATGCAACAATATTTTTTTGGTGTATATATGTATCAGGAAGGGAATTACAGATCTGTGTGAAGGGAGTTATTACAATACTGATAAATCACACCAGTTACAAATTTAAACAAAAATTACTATATTAACTCGCTATTAATGCACTTCAAGATAATGTCTATTTCATATACACATCATCAGATACTCACTCTCTGTAAAAAAGCTGTTGGTCTTTAACATCTAGAGTCTATATTAAATGTAAGGATAGAAAGACCACAGAGCCGATGCTACATATGTAGCAATGACAGATACTGTCTTTGGTGGCTTGAGCTGCAGAGGTTAAGTTGATCAAACTTGAGAGCTCTTGATTAAAAGAAGTCTGAACTGAAGCCAGCTTGTCTCATTTCTTCTCTGTCCTCATGCCCAATGTTTTTATGCTACTTACCTACCCATCTCCCAAGCCTGATTGTTTAGTTTTGCCAACCATTCTTCTTCTGTATTCAGCAAAATATTCTTCCCATTTCGCCTGCGTTTATCTTGTTCTTTATCTGCTAAATTTTTTTTTTCTACATTTTACTTGCATTCAAGTGCAACTACCTAAATTTTTGTTTGCCGCTTTCAAAGTCATGTTGCTCATACTTTTATAAATCACTTCTATATCAGTATTTTATGTCATTGTGTCAGATATTACAAGCTCTTGGCTTTGTTCTGTAGATTATTTATGGGACTTCTTACACTAATTATAACTAGCATTCCAATTTATGAGGAGGCAAAAAACCTATGCTCCCTGATAAGTACAGTACAAGGCAGGCACAATTAGTCTGTCTTTTTCCTTCTCATAACCCAGTCAATTTCATCATTAGTTGAACAATTACTGTCTAAGCAACAATCAGGCTGTTCCCTGGCTAGACCATTATACTTCAAATACCAAATATAACATTTTGCGAACAAGATGGAAAAGTGTAGATGTTTACTAATCTGTAAAAGTTTGAGTTTCATTGGATAGGCTGAACATTGAAATCTTCACTGTGAATCATGAAGATGAAGATTTGGACCACTACTATGATACAGTCAAATTAGTAAGCTTATTCCTGTGGTAAAATATAAAGTATAAATCCAGACAATTTGTAAGTTCTTAAAATTAAAACTATTTTCTCGTGCTGGGAAAGATGATGCGAAAGCTCTACGCAGAAACTGATGTTGGGGCAAAAAGAGGGGCTGTAAAAAGAGGAAGAGTAAGAAGAACAACTTAGTTTCTTTTCAAAGTGGCTCCAAATAGCAATCCTGAGTTGACTTTCCCAATGTATTATGTCATTGTAAATTGATCATGAAGAAAATCAGAACAGTATTTTTGCTCCCTCCCCATTCAGTTAGTAGAGAGAAATTAAATTCTTAACACATATATGAAAAGTTAATACACAGGCTGAGTAAATGCAGTTAGTTAAAGAACCAAAATTGCATAGTTTGTAAGACTGAGGAGTGAACTTCCTTGGTAAAGTAATTTCTGCTGTATCGAAAGAATCCTTTTCTAGAGCACAAAACCCACTAAACGAAAAGCCTAGGAAATTTCCTAAAAGGTTAAAAAAAAAGACTGTAGAAGTTTATTTCCATAAAGATAAGTCCTTAATAATAAAGATATATCTTCTAAAAGTTGTATTTTAAAATATATTAATAGAAGAAAACATTCTAAGAAGGTGGACCGTCACCTTTGTCACAGAAACTGGTGAAAACTAAGATTGTAGACATACATATATGTTCTGTCTGAAACAGGATGAGGATGAAAAAAAGCAACAGAAGAAGCAAACTCCAAAAGGATTTCTTGTTGGCCAAGTCATTAAATTTCAGATAGACTCTCTCAAGGATGTGCTGCAGAGACCTGTCTCCAGGAATGCCCAGAGATGAAAAATATCTTCTCCTTTATGGACCAGTCATTTCACAACCCAGGCAAGAGAAAAACTGACCAGCAAGTCTATGGATGAAAATCAAGGCTCCCATTAAGAGCGGAAAGTCCAAAATGCTAAGTAAGAATGGCCAGAAACTTGCATCTATCAAGAAAAGGTATTCCTGAGGTACTGAAGAACAGAAACTGAACAAATCATAGAGTGAATCCAAAGATGCTAAGTAAGATTTCATAAGCAACAAAGGTTTTAAATAAGTTCTACCCAAGCTCTTTCCCTTACTGCAGTTTTTAATACTTACATTTATCAAGATCTTCTTTCATTTAAAAAATAATTTTATAATTTCAATTTAATAATAACAACTCTAAATAAAACATTATTTTTAATATTAGGTTCTATTATTTCAATCATAACTACTGGTAAGGCACTGACAAATCACTATCAACAGTGAATCTGAGATATTTCTAAGTTTGCATTATTTTTATACTCAGGATTCATACAGTATATAGCCACCAGTAAATCTCAAAGCCTATCCTAATAAAATCTTGAAGACAGTTAAATCCTATATTTTAAAAAATAAGTTCAATTTCATTATTAATCTCTGATTTTATATTCTTGAGAATATCAAAACAGGAAATGTTGGCTACTGCAGTCAATATCTAGGTATCTGAAATTAAACATGTACCTCTCTAGAGACAAGACTGAGATCTTGACTGGAACAGCCTTGTAGTGGAGATGTTTACTCCTGCACTAAAGAATTTCTTTTAATAATAATTCCTTTATTTTTTCCCCCTCTTCATGTTTATTTTTCTTAGTGATGTGAGATATTAGTGGGATTTAAAAGTAGAATAGTGTTTTGTTTACATGTTATTACGTTATGCTAATGACAAACAAACATTATTCTTTCATCCCATGCAAACCCATTAAAATGTTTGGAAAGCCTGTATTGAAGGGTTGCTTCCACTTTTGCTTCTGGGTACACTATTGCAATAAGTGTTATAGCTACATGGTGTCAGTAAGGCTGCAGCTTGGTATACATATAACTTTTGATTACTTTTCATTAGAATTATGCTAACCAGTGAGATGAACATGACAAGGAAAAAGGTTTTTGACTCATAAAACTGAATGATTTACTTAAGTAATGCAATAGGAGCATATATTTTTTATTAATCTAGACATTAAAAGCATCATTATCAAGATGTCTTGTTGCAGGAACTGAAGTAAAAAAATGAAATTATTGCTATATCTACGTCAGTGTCAAAAAAATCTGTCTTTAGTATATCCATGCATTCATAGAAGCCATGCCTTCAGACAATTTCTAAATTAAAGGTGGAGACAAGAAAGCTTACCTAAAAATATAAGAAGGACTAAAAAACAGTCTCACAAATAAGGAGGTTTTACCCATCATATTTCACCATTTGGTAGAAGGATCACAGAGGACTAATAAGTATTCAGGGTGACATTTGCATAGTAAGGAAACCACTGCTTCTACACTACTTTTCATCTGTGCATTATCTTAAATTTAAACTTTACACAAAAGCACATTAATGTTCTAATCTCAAAGATAAATTATATGAATAACATTACCAAATTCTAAGTGGCAAGAACTATACAGTCTTCTTGTTAAGCACAGGTGCATATCTTGGTCACTGTCTCTCCTTGTAACAACCACTGAAAACTAAGGAGGAATCCCATTAAATAAATCAAAGCTCAACAGAAAGTAATGATTGCAAACCATCACTTATAGGAAAAGATGTAACCCTTCCTTTAACTTTCAAGTATTTAGTTTCTCTATTCCATAAGCACCACATCATCAGTGCTGCCTGGATTTTGCTTCTGTCAACTAGCTTGCAGGACAAGCTTGTACAAATTAAGAGTAAAATAAAATAATTCTCAAAATACAACAGTTTCAAACTAATTGAGACAAATACAATTGTATAAGACAAAATGGAGATGGCAAAGAAAGAAGAGAAACTTAATAGGATGTCATAAACGGCACAAATTTACAAATGGGAAAACTGTTAGCATGGCTGTGCTACAATTACGGTTATAGGAAATATGGTTAAAACTACAAAGACTACAGCAAACTGTCACAAAATATATGGCTTTCTTATACCTTCTCATTGCTTGTCTCACTGTTTTTTTCCTTGCAGTTAAGAATTTTACGAAGCAGTTTCTTGTAATCCCAGTGTGGGGCAGCAAAACTCAGAAAACTGAATCTAGGCTCTCAAGGAAAACCACAGCTATAACAAGGCCTGTCTGACTGATACACAGCTTCTCACTTCCTTGTTTTAGGCTGATTCAACTTCTTGAGCAGAAGGGTATATTTAGAATATGCCTAGCCCACCTCACTAGCTGTCACAGTTTCCTGTATACCAGGGACATGTTACAGAAGAAGCAGCTGAGAACTGTACACAAAATTTAAGACACTGAAATATAAGGTTCTTCACAAAAAGAGAGAGAGACTAACCTTATAGCTCAGGAACCAAGAGTAGGAGGGGAGACACAGAGAAATGGTTATAGATCATGTTCTAACCTGTCACAGTGAGACAAGGCTCAGCTCAATCGCTTCACTCAGTACAAAAGAATACGTGTTCAAACACAGGCATTTTCTTACCCTAGGTTGGAAAATGTCAGTGTGTGCTAGCCCAAACCCCTTTGTCTGTGAGGCAATTTTTAGGTAATAACAGTATCACTGTTCCTGAGTACCCACCCTATTCACCAGACCTAATTCCCTGTGATTTCTAGCTCTTCCCAAAGATCAAGTCAGTGCTCAAAGGAACCCATTTTTTGTCAGTAGAAGATGTGAAAGCAAAAATCACAGAGATCCTCAACAGCCTTTCAGAAAATATTCTGCGGAATTGCTTTGAACATTGGCAGCACCATATGCAGCTGTGTGTCAGCTCAGAAGGAAACTATTTTGAATGTGATCACAGTTGATTTCCTTAATTTGTTAAATAAAAAGTTACAGGCATAGTCTCAAGTTTTTTGTCAGGCCTCATATTCTCTGCACACATTATGTGTTACATATAACTCTCTTCTGCTATATATTAAGTGGCAATAAAGAGATGGGTTTTAGTAATTCATTCTGTCATTTCAACTTTTCATTTATTAAAATTTACTAATCCTTTCTCCCCTCTCCTGGAAGTTCTCATGTGTATTTGAACTTGTCTACTCATAACCATTCACTATTAGTAGAATAAATGTGTATGCAATGGATAAAATGATCCTTTTCATGTCTGTGATGGTTTTCCAGAACATCACTTCTGTTCCTTAAGTGAGCACAGAAACTTTTAGATAATGAGGTATTTGAATGTGTTCACTGGAGAGGAGGAAAGATGGGAACAAAAGGATGTGTTTATATAATTTTCAATCACTCATAGAATAAACCACAGTTTGTTTCAGGAGAGACAAAGCAGAAAATTAGAATAGGGTATATTGTACCAGCAGCCTAGAAAATAGTTGTATTCAATGACAAATTCTATTTTGTTTATATAGCTCCTTCACATCTTTTAACTTACGTTAGATCTTCTGTTAAAGGGACAGATGTGTGGAATACTGGAACCTAAGAAAACAGCAAGGCTAGAAAAGTATCAACTATTTAAAAAAAAAGAATCAGATACATGAAAGAGATACTAGGAAAAAAAAATTTCTATCAGACGGCAGGTTTCTTGAAAGGAAATGCCACCTGGAAAAATGTAATTTTTAAGAATATGATCTTAAGGAAAATGTTTATTTCTTATCTCGGGTTTGGAAAGTGTGTTGATTAACAGTAAGAGAAATGAAAGTGAAAGTATCAGGTAAGGCACCAAGTATATTTGGTGAAATAAAAGCTAGAAATTTTGTCTTAGATTACTGTAAATTAATGAGGGTTTGGCTGTTTCAAGTAATACGTATTGAAACCCTCAGGAAAAAAAAAAAACAAAAAAATTCTTCTGATAAGCAGCAGGCTGTTTGATGTAGCTTGGGTCATTCTATTAAGTCCAGGCATTTTCCAATACACCTTCCTACAGTGTATTGATAATAGCATTTTTTGAACAAAATCTTTTACTATGATTTTCTTTGCCATGAACTATTTTAATGGACACTAAACAAAGACAGCAGCTTCAGAGAGTATAAATATAAATAGAAAACCAGAAAGCATATTTCCTTAAGTGGCACTAAGGAACATGTTTGTCTGTATTTAAATCCTGGAACTTTTTCCTGTGTGATATGAGGTTAAGGTTCATCCATGAAAGAAGTGATCAAAGTTAGAGCATTTCAATGGTATGTGGGAGTATTTACTAAGAGTGAGAAAGGGTGAGAATCCAAGTTACACATTCGTTGTGTTCCTTTCTAAAGGAAGCTCTACTTGAAACAAGCTTCTGTAACCTCTCAATATTTTTTACATTGGGAGAGTGATACTAACCTGCCTTGTGGTGTGGTGATGCTCAGAAAGAAGGTATAAACTGGACAAAACTGACAGTGGAGTAAACCTTTGAAGAGCTGGTCCCCTACTTTCATTTCTCCTCCTTGCCTCTGGGCAACAGCATAAGTGAATAACTTATTTCTGTGTCCTGGTTCAACATTTGAGAGGTTACACTGCCTGGTTGTAACCTTTTTGAAGGTTTTTAAAAAAAACCTGTTTACCTGGTGAGCTCCAGAAAGGAGCAAGATGCTAGTTTAAAAATAAGCATGTATATACATGCATCAAACCAAATCTTGAGACAAACTTAGGGACCCTCTTCAAATATCACTTATAATTTTGCTTGCTGACTTCAATGAAACCACTCCTGATTTGATGCGGTATGATATAACAGTGCTATGAACTGTTATATATAACACTGTGGAAGGTTCTCATTCTCTGCCCTAAAATGAATCTCCCTGCAGGCATGCTTAAGGCTCTTTTGCTTTCAGCTTCTCTAGTATTCACTCTAAAAGCTGCAGTGCTTTTACCCACACCAAACTTGTTTCTAAAGCACCACCAGCAAAGGGATAAAAGGTAAGAAGACTTAAATACTTCCTTATGTGCACTGGGATCCAACCTTTTCTATCTAAGAGTTTTTCTTTTTCCAAAATAAGGTTTGACAGAATAAAAAAAATCTTGCAAAATGCTAAAACATCTGCACTTGGCCTCTGTCTTTTGTTTCTTCCCTACTGCGGAAATACTACAGAACAGACATTATAGAATGGATTTTTTTCTTCTTTGGGCAGTAGTTAGAGGATGTTTTTTATACAAATGACTTCTCAAAAATTTTTTTAAACATTTTTTTTTTAATGAATCAGTCTTAGATATCATTTCCAAAGTTTCAAACCATGTAATAAACTGCCTCAATTTTGAGGCAAGTGCACTGACTGTTCAGTTTGTCTTCTTGAACTATGCCATGCAGTCTTCACTGAATAAATTGATATTGGTATGTAGTTCGCCATTGGACACTATGATTAGTTGCTAGCTGATTTTTGCTAGTTGTGAAAGTCAGATATGGCTTCTTTAACCGGATGACTGTGACAAAAAAGACCAGTGTGGAAGACCTATAAATCCTAAGAGGAAAGGAAAAAAATCCGTCTTTAATGTTCAAGAGTAAATTTTAAAGTTTTAAAAATATTCAGCCTGGTAAAGTTCAACTAAAATATTTGGGAAAACTAAACTCAGCTGTCAAATGTTGTCTCACTTCAATTTTTATTTTGAATTTTTACTAATCCTTTTCCTAAGATGAAAGACTATGAAATCTCTGTATTCCACTTAGGAAAGTTTTCATATGATCAAGTAGTGAATGTAAATTTACCCTGACACAAAACATTCAGTCAGTAATGGTAATGAAGCTGATGCACTTACTCTGTCAGCTACCTTCCTGTGCAATCAACAGAGATAATCGAAATACAGGGCCTAGCACATGAGTCCCAAGAATCTAATTGCCATTTAGATCACCTGAATATGGCCCACAGTGCCTATACTAAGAAGAAAACAGCTGTGCCAGATACAGTTCTTGAAAAATGGTCCAAATGTCTGTATTACTTTATTTCAGATACTAATGAAAACTATAACCGATAGAGACAGTGGAGATTTAAAAATAGTTTAGCATCTGAGCGGTTAAATTGACACAAATCTTTTAAGAGGCACTGCAGCAAATCTTCAACCTGCAAATCTTACAAGTCGAAAAGGCAAAAGGAGACATCTGTTTTTTACATGGATTTTTCTTTATAATACTGTGATTAACATCATATCTACTATTAAAAACTAGAATTAAAAATAATACTTAGTTAAGTATTTGCACAAAGAGAGCATACATAAGACTATGTAGACCTTTTAGTGTGAAATAGTGATATTGGGTTGTATGCATATTAAATAGCTAGAAAAATTATACTTTTGGTCATAATACAGGATATAAATTACTACAGAAATTTTTAGTACTGTTTTAGAGTAAAAACATTTAGAGAAAAATTCTACATATCCCCACAACAATCATTTTTTTCAGGCAACTTGCAATAGCACAGCAGCTCAACACAACATAAAAAGCTTTATTTAAGAACCTGTTCTTAAATACACTACAAGTTGACACTACAAGTAAATTTTCACCCTTTATTTCAGAGAGACCATATCTTTTATTCTCAAAGCCTTGTTAAAGTTGATGTACCTTCCAGTACACCTAGAAGGCAAAGAAATCTAAGATGGAGAAAGAATTTATTACCTTTCCAGTTTGTCCTAGAGAGCATTTGCGATAATCAAGAATGCGTATACCCATTAATAAATTCCTCTGAAACTATAATGCCTATAAAATTCACCTTACTAGAAAGAGTGCTTCTTGTTTAATGTGATTTATATACTACAGTTTAATCAAGGAAATATTTCCAGTATATGAATTAAACTGCCATCTATCATGTATACTACTTAGCACACGCTGTAAGTGCAGGCAACTCCTTTGATGTTTTCAGCATTTTGACATTTTCTGTATTTGCTTATGAGGTTGACAAAAGTTTGATTTTGATGTAGTCAATTCCTAGCACAGAAAAGTACTATTTGTTTGCAAAATGTTCTCCAACTCTCTTTTTCTTACTGAATACAGAGTAGGTGTATTCTGGATCAGAGTTATCTAGGTCAAGATCTATGTTTTGTTTGGGGCAATTTATGATTTTCTCTACAGTCAGTCTATAACTGCTTTCATCGCGAGGATCTCTGCTGCTTTTCAATACACAGAAAACTTCCAGCAAGAAAACTGAAAGTGTCTTAGCGTTCTCTGCAATAAATGTTATGCCCAGCTATTTTCAAAAGCACAATTCATGGCTTCATACAGATGTGGGATACTGCAACATTTCACTTGAACTAATGAGATCAGATAAAGATTCTTAAAGGTATTTTGCATTGTATGTTTCAAATTGCAAAGCCACTAATATTTACTGAACTGAACACAAGATTTAGAAAAAGAATATATAAACATATAAAATCTATTTTTAAACATTTTGTATGAATTTATTAGCTTGCTGTAGTTAAAACAAACAAATAAACAGAGAAAAAGTACACACAAAACCCCCCTACCACCTAAAAAACCACCACCCAACTCCAGATTTTCAGTGTAGAAGATATTTATATGTTTTGTGGAATTTTCAATTTAGGAAAGGCTGGAACCCATGCATTGCCAGATTCCAGCTAAGCTGTGGACCAATGATGCAATGACATTATTGTACTTCTAAGGAGAAACAAAAGTAAGAATGGCTTTCAGATAAAAGACTTACAGGGCTACCAGAATAAAAAAGATCAAAGCATACTGATTTGAAATTCATGTATTGTGAGAAAATGGGCAAGTTTTTTCAACAAATTTAATATCAATATTATATGTGTGGTTTTCAACCCATAAAACACGTTCCTCCCAGAAGTGTATCTCCTGATTGAACAATAAACACTTGAATATGACTGCTGTCTCTATGTTACTGGTTCTGTTTTTCTAGCTTGAAATTACTTACTTTTATATCTCTTAAAAAAACTGACACAAAGTATTCAAAATATAATACTGTAAAGCATACTTATTAACAGCCAAGGAATCGTTATGACATACATAAAAACCAGAAGACAATTAACTCTCTTTTCCTGATTCTCTTGATTATCACAGTATCAATTAATAAAAAATAGTATTTCAATGAGTCACCTTGCTCAAGTATAAGGGTTAAAAGGAATCATTCAGACAGAACAAACAAGTCTCAAATAGCAAAAATGTAAAGAAGCAAAGTAGCTGTCAGTCATAAGCAATGTCAGTAGCTGTGATCCTCCACTTCTCCCTGTTTTCATATAAAGCAGCCAAATTTGTCAAGCAGTCAAATACAGAGGTAAAAAAAAAAACCCACAAAACACTGGTAAGCAAGAGAAAGGAATAATCCAAGGGGAAATAAACAGCTATCATTAAGTATTTCACCTCATAGCTATCCACTGCAATCTTGCATCAAACTCACACTAAATTTAGATATCCAAGAAAAAGAAGGAAAACATGTTAAGGTTATTGGTTACTGAGAAAAGGTGATGATAGAACTACAGAACAGTTGGGGTTGGAAAAGGCCTTTAAGATCATTGAGTCCAACACTTAACCTAGCACTGCCAAGTCCACCACTGAACCATGTCCCAAAGCACCACATCCACATGCCTTTTAAACACCTCCAGGGATGGTGACTCAACCACCTCCCTGGGCAGCTGTTCCAGTGCCTGATAACCCTTTCAGAGAAGAAATTTTTTCTGATATCTTATCTAAACCTCCCATGGCACAACTGAGGCCATTTCCTTTCATCCTATTGCCTTTTACTTGGGAGAAGAGACCACCACCCACCTTGTTACAGCCTCACTTCAGGTAGCTGTAGACAATGCTAAGGTCTCCCCTCAGCCTCCTTTTGTATAGACTAAACTATCCCAGTTCCCTCAGCCGCCATTTATAAGACTTGTTCTCCAGCCTCTTCACCAGCTTTGTTGCCGTTCTCTGGATGCACTCCAGCACCTCAATGTCTTTCATGTTGTGAGTGGCCTGAAACTGAGCACAATATTCAAGGTATGATCTCATAAACTCGGCGTACTGGGGGACAATCACTTCCCTACTCCTGCTGGTCACACTATTTTGGATACAAACCAGATTACTGTTGTCCTTCTTGACCACCTGGGCACACCATTGACTCATATTTAGCTGGCTATCAACCAACATCCCCAGGTCCTTTTATGCCAGGCAGCTTTCAGGCCATTCATCCCCAAGAGGTTATGATCCAACTGCAGGACCTCACACTTGGCCTAGTTGAATCTTATACAACTGGCCTCAGCCCATTGATCCAGCCAGTCCAGATACTTCTGTTGAGCCTTCCTGTCCTCCAGCAGGTTGACACTCCTGCCCAATTTGGTGTCATCTAAAAGCTTCCTGAGGGTGCACTCAATACCCTCATCCAAACCATTGCTAAAGATATTAAACAAAGTTGACACCAACACCGAGCTCTTATCACCGGCCACCAACTGAATTTAACTCCATTCACCACCACTCTCTGTGCCCAGCCATCCAGCCTTTTTTTTTTTTTACCTGGTGAAGAGTACGCCTACCCAAGCCATTAGTGGCCAGTTTTTCCAGGAGAATGCTGCAGGAAACATTGTCAAAGGGTTTGCTAAAGTATAGGTAGGCAACATCCACAGTCTTTCTCTCATCCATTAAGCAGACCATGTTGTCATTGAAAGAGATCAGGTTAGTCAAGCAGGATCTGCCTGTCCTAAATCCATATTGACTGAATCAGACTGCCTGGTTTTCCCATATATATGCTACGTGATGGTGATCAAGATGATTTGTTCCATAATATTCCCTGACATCAAGGTCACGCTGACAGGCCTGTAGTTCCCTGGATCCTCCTTCCAGTCCTTGTAGATGAGCATCGCAGGAATGGGATCTTCCCACTTAGACAGGGCTGGTAAATGACGGGAAGTGGTTTGGTGAGCACTTCAGTCAGTTCCTTCAGTACTTTCAGATGGGTCTCATCCAGCCCCATAGACTTGTGTGTGTCTAAGTGGTGTAGAAGGTCGCTAATTATTTCCACTTGGATACTAGAGGCCTCCTGCTTCCCTTCCTTGTCTTCCAGCACAGGTGGGTGGCTAGTCAGAGAACAACAGGTATTATTAGTGAAGATTGGAGCAAAGAAGGCATTAAGAACCTCAGCTTCTTCCTCATCCTTTCTCACTGAGTTTCTTCCTACATCTAACAAAAGCTGGTGATTCTCCTTAGCCATCCTTTTGCTGCTGATGTATGTATAGGCACATTTTTTATAGTCTTTAATGGCAGTAGTCAGCTTAAGGTCCAGTTGGGTATTGATCCTTCTAATTTTCTCCCTATGCAACCTCATGACTTCTTTGTAGTCCTCCTGATTTGCCTGCCTCTTCTTCCAAAGGACATAAACTCTCCTTTTTTTCCTGAGTTCCAGCCAAATCTCTCTTTTCAGCCAGGCTGGTTTTCCCTGCTGGCTTGCCTTTTGGCACATGGGGACAGTCTGCTCTTGCGTTTCTAGAACTTCCTCCTTGAAGAAGGTCCAGCCTTCCTGGACTCCTTTGCCTTTCAGGACTGCCTCCCAGGGGACTCTGTGGACTAGCCTCCTAAGCAGGCCAACAGCTGTCCTCTGGAAGTCCCAGGTGGCAGTTCTGCTGATCTCTGTCTCTTCTCCTAGAATCAAAACCATTACCTTTTTGTAATCATTATGCCCAAGAGGGCCTCCAGCCATCACACCACCCACAAGACTCTCTATTTGCCAACAACAGGTCCAGCCGGGCACCTTCTCTTGTTGGCTCACTCACCAGCTGTGTCAGTAAGTCGTCTGCCACACATTCAAGGAACCTCCTAGGCTTTTTCCTATCCACTAATGCACTTCCAGCAGATACTTGGGAGGCTGAAATCTCCCATGAGGACAAGGGTTAGGGATCATGAGGCTTCTCCGAGCTTTTTCTCACTTGTTTACCTCTTCATCCTGGTTGGGCAGTCTGTAACAGACTCCAATAATGAACCTGTCTTGTTAGACTTCCCTCAGATTTCTAGAATAGAGTGTATCTAGGTGATATAGCAGGTCATCAACCATTTCCCCTTGGACTCTAGGAGCTTCATTCTGCTTCCCACCTGCTATCACCTTCCTGGGGCTGGGTACTCATAAAACAACCGGTCGTACTTTTAAAGACTGAGGTGAAGGCATTAAGGACCACAGCCTTTTCTTCATCCAATGTCACTATGTTTCCCTCCACATTCCTTACCATGCTTTAAGTGCCAAACTTGCCTACTTCCTATATATAAACTCTCACTGCATAACATAATATGGTCTCTATTATGCAATTTTAGCCTTATCTATCCTGTTGCAATTTGTCTCAGCATACTTAGAGAACAAAATAACATACGTGAGCAGTAGCAGTGATCCAGGTGGTTTGAGAAACAGTTTTGGCCTTGCAGCTGACACGTATGACAAACAGTAAGACACAAATGCTATTTAGATGTTAATTCCATTTATATCGAACGCTTCAGCAGAAAGTAATTTCAGCGCTTATTCTCTTTAATACAATACTAACACAATAAAATACCTCTGAGGAAGAAGAGATCTTGTTTGTGGGTCTATGTGGAAGTGTCCCACAAGATCTGAGGTTTCTCTCTCAGACAAAATTTTGTAGTTCACAAACATTTGACATTAGCTTGGTCAGTAAAAAGATACCATATTACAACAGAGGCAGTAGTGGTGATGAAAGTTCTTCAGAGTTTCCAGTCCTATGCTCCACCATAAAGTAGCCTTGGAAATTTGAAACTTTCCTGCGTAATTAGTAAATCAGTAAAAATTAGTATAAAAAAATCCAATAAATCAGTAATCAGTGAAAATAATACCAGGAAGAAAAGAGAAAGAATTGTCTTTTGCCTTTAGATAGATACAGCACATCACACAGTCTAGCAGGTAATATGAGTGTAATTGAAACTTCTATATTTATTTTCCTGACTAAATGACAGAAATGGACTAAAACAAGAACCTTATGCTTTCACTATGAAATTTGCTATGCTGCAAGTGAAATCATAAATGAAAATCAATCATTTCGACAAGGTTTTGCAAGAATAAAGTCCATAGCAAGTAAATCAAACTTAGAGAAAGTTTTCAGCTTGTACAAATAAAGCTTTTAACAGGACATAAATAAAGCTTTTAACAGTTTCCTCCAGTCCAAATCAGTGGAAGTTCCATTTAAAAGTTTGCATCTTTACAGAAAGAAGATATTGGTTATACATAAACTACATCCAGAATCTCAGTGAACAAAAATCTGACGTATAGATATCAATTTTAGACACGGCCACAAGAATAATACATCAGTGGCTCAAAGAAAGAAAAAGACACAGTGAAATAAAAATAGATAACAATATGGATCATAAACTAATTATTTTGCACCATATACAACACACAGAATTTAAAAGATTTTCTGAAAATTCTCACCACTGAAATGTCAGGATGAAAAATGGAGGCAGTTATTAATTAAAACCTTGCAAACAAATATGGAAACTACTTTTAAAGACCTGTTCAAAATTGATACCTGATAAACTCAAAGTGACCAAGCCTAAGCCAGCTTGCCTGGCAAAAAAAGAAAACATTCAGAGATTGACCACAGAGTAGCCTTTAGCGTGAGGAATCTGCTGCTGTCAACATCATATTCTGACAAGCAATGAGGTCATGGCATGAAAAAGCTGCTCTCGCCTAGTGAGGCCAGAAGCCATGCAATTACTTCTGACAGGTACTTCTCAGTAATTGTCACAGACATGTTTAGGAAAAAAAAAAATTCCTAGTAAGAGAAAGGTCTTCAAAAAAGTTCTATAGGTAAGTGTTGAGCTGTTTCCCAGCTCATTTGAAGTATCTCTCATTTTATGATATTCCATACATGGTCTGAAATCTATTTAATCTGTAGGGATTTTCAAAAAGATAGACACGTTACTGAGGCAAAAGCTTTTTTTCAGAGATGCATCTTTTTTCATTGTTGGCAATTGAGAAATTGTTACCGCCTTCTGGTTAGTGGTAGCTGCTGATGTTAATCCACACAAGGTGTCAATGTGATGCTTTTCAGTGCTGGTTGTGTAGAATTTTATTGTGATTGCTCTTAAAAGCCTGAAAGAAATACTCATGGAAATGGCAAGAAATATAGGTGATGGTAGAAAACCTATCATTTCAGCATTAGTGTAATTCAAGAAAAGGGATATATTAATAAATGAGGAAGTCTGAGTTTTTAGAAGGGTATTGCTGAAAGAGTTACAATGTAACACCCTGTACTTCAGGAGTCCCAGGACATAGATGAGCCTGCTACAGTCAGGTATGAGAGCAGCCAGAAATGGATAAACAAGAAACTTCACAGGCAGTAGAAGAAAGGGAGATATAAAATGAGATTCTGGGAAGAGAGCATTACAGCAACCTGTGAAGCAGAAGTAATGAAGAACAGTTGCATCAGATACACAGGCAGTTAACCTCACTTGAAGGAGAATATTAGGGTTTGGTTTTTTTTTTTGTTTTTACTGTAATACTGTCTTAGGAAGCTGATCTGCACTCATTTTTTGACAATACACAAAACCAAAAAGGAAATTCAGTGGTGTGAATAGATATCAGAAAAATTTAACATAGCAGAAGAAGACTGGAGAAATCATATAAAAATGAGCAACAACAGCACAACCAGTCTCTGTATTTGGAATATTTATAGAATCAAATGGAGCAACAAAAACCCTTCTGAAACAAGCACAAAATACTGCCTGAAGCACAGTACCAACATAGTGAACAGTGGAGACAAAAAGGTCAATATGTCAAAAGTCCCTTTGTCATTCAACTTTTATAGCTCGCTGGCAGAAATACAAAACAAGACCTTTCAGAAGAGGAACCAAATCAGCAGGACAGCTAACATGCAGTGACAAGGAAGAGGCCAGTGAGCTGAGACACTTATGAAGACTGAGGCACTATGGAGTTTGGAAGAGACTGTTAAATAGTAAAGGAATGATATCTTTAAGAAGGTTGTCAGCATGCAACCTAAGGGAGGGATGGATCAAATTTTGCAGATACTAGCACAAACTGAATAGGATCAAAACCCACTTTAAGTAACCCAGAATTCCATATGGGCAGGTAGAGCCTCTTCTCCATATTCTTTTTGCTTGATCTTGGCTAGCTTCAAACTTAGATTTACAGTATTCAGACTTGAGAGTGTTATGACAGTTGAACTCCTTTCTAGCTCAGGTTCAGAAAGCTCTCCAGCCTGTGGAAAACTGAGATGTGGAACTATGGCTAAGAAACCTATGAATACAAATCTGCAAGAAATTTCTCTAGCTTACAAAGCACGTCTGTTCTGATGTGCAATTGCCTGACCTGCCATTAGACCCCTACAATACCTTGCCATTTTTCACATCCTCATTTAACTTAGGGCTCATGCCTTAAGCAAACTGCTTTGTTATTCGCCAGAATGAGTCACTGCAGAGAAGACCTCACTGACTCATCAGAAAATGAAGAAACATCCCACAACTTACACATATAGAGAAAAGTGTAAATTTTTGACAGTTTACTTGCACTGGAGTTCAGTGCAAAGCAAATGCACAGGAAATGTAAATAGGATTGTTTTCAAGCCAATTGCTAATCGGAAGACCTGACAGTAAATTGTGCCCATGTGCTATTAGAAACCGAAGACAGGCAACTCCAAAACCTAAATACAAACCTAAATTTATGTTTGGAAAATAGAGGCAGAACTTTCTGTGAATATCTTAGCTCTGTTATCTCCTTTATTTCTTTTAAGTCAATACTATTGCTTTTCAGTAACATGCCAAGTGTTGAGATACATTAATCTTTGCAAGAGTGCTAACCATTCCCAAGAATAAGACAAAAATCATCTTCTGAGCAGCATAAGTTGCTAATTATGCAAAATGGTTACTTTAACAATAACTATCAATAATGTAATAGAAAACAATAACAAATTACCCAGTTTTTAACTTCCAAGTGTAGCAATTAACCTACACTTAAAAGTATTTTGTCTTATTTGAATTTTTAAAGGAATGTTCTTCATGATAGGAACTGTCAAGATGTTCCACTAAAAAGAAGATGAAGTGACAGCTCAGTGATTTATAGAGTACTTAGCTTATAACTTGATTGATAGATTAAACTGTGATTCTATAGGGAAACAACTGCCCAGAATTCTTGAGAAATCAAGATAACAAAAATAATATTCCTGTCTTTTTCATGGTCTAAGAGTTGTAGAAGGACATTTTAAATCAAACTCTTCAAATTATGATGATGCTTTCTGAAAAATAGTATGTAGCATAATTTTATTTTGTCTAGTAATTAGGGCAGTTTTTACAATGCTGCAAGTCTGAAACCAAGAATATGTGCTCTGAGGTTAAGTTTAACCACCTGAAAGCCTAGATAGCTCAGATTAGCCATTTATTATGCATTATCAGTACCAAAATTTATGTTAAGGTACATGTCCGAATCAGCAAACATATTATTTCAGAAAATGGAAGGGCCTATTTATACATACCCATTCACATTGACAGACACTGTAACGCTACAGTACTACTGTAAAATCTCAAAACTCCTTGTCAGGGCACTGAATGCCCCACTAGGTCTTGTTTGTCATGACCACCCTTTTATGGCACTTTGATCTACACACGTACTGCTGCCCCCCAACACCACTGGGACGGGCAGTTTGCTTAGGGATCCTTGGTAACACAATAAGACAACAAAGCTGTTATTACAAGCAAAACTTTCTCTTATCGTAGATCCCCTGCAGTTTGGGTCATTTTACAAAGCTGGCGTCAGAAATCCTCTGCAGGTCAGGTAATTTTAACAAACATCCAACCATCCCCCACAGATAGATTTTTTTTTAGACACGAAGCATAATGTGAGCTCAAAGTACACACACACAACTCAATCCCCAGAAGAAGCATCCAACAAGGGCATCCCTGACTATTGGCAGATGATGTTCCTGCCATCCCACAGCTCCTGCCCACATCTGACTGGGAGTTGCTCTGCATGTTGTACAGGTAAGGTGTCACATGCTCTTACACTTCTCTCTTCTGCATCATGTGCCATTGGCCTTGGCACCCAGGACCACTTTAAAAGTTAAGTGTGTGCATGGTCACTGGCTGTCCACTCCACAAGATGGTCACTCCACCCCAGTGGCTAGGAGTAGGGGAGCTTATCACAAGTTCTAGAAGTTTTGTTTCAGCCCAGGTCTAGGCTCCCAGCTATTGCCACAGTTCACTGTTAGGTGCAGCAGGAGCTGCACTGTGAAGGAGGACAAGCCAGAAGCCAAGGATGATCCCAGTGCAAGTAGGACAATACCCTCACCAACTAGGCACAGTCCTATTGCACTCACAGCCAGGCTGGTGATCATAATCCAAGGTAACCTCAGGTTTGAGGTTATTTTAGAAAGATGAATGAGGAAATAAGGACCAGGAGAGTCCAAGCCTGAGACGGACATACAGTGTGGAGACCTTGGCTCACCTGGGAGACATAGCTGAAGATCAGGCTACCTATAACATAGGTCTGAGCTGTACCTTGACTACTCAGTACCTTGACTACTTCTTCTGCACCAAATGTATCCAAAAACCAGTGCTTGTAAGAACTTCTATGAAACAGCTGTGATGCAGAAAGTTACTTTTACTACGACTTCCTGCTTTATGACTACTGCTTGCCAAAAACCAGGGACATAGTTTGGGTTTCATTTTAATTTAATTAATGGCTTTAAACAAAATATCACAGTATTGTAAGGTTGGAAGAGACCTTTGAGATCATCGAGTCCAACCTATGGCCCAACACCTACACCTACTAACTACACCTACTCCTACTTGTCAGCTACACCATGGCACTAAGTGCCTCATCCAAATTCTCTTTGAACACCTCCAGGGATGGTGACTCCACCATCTCCCTAGGCAGAGCATTCCAGTGAACAAT
>VWPV01020398.1:22175-35754 GCA_013389885.1 Geococcyx californianus
TAACTTCTTCCTCCTGGATGACAGGGGGGCTGTATTGCACCCCGCCCCTATCCACCGCTTCAGTAGACCAGTTGTCCAGAGAACAATCTGCCTTACTGTTGAAAACCGAGGTGAAGAAGGCATTAAGCACCTCAGCTTTTTCCTCATCTTTAGTTACTGTACTTCCCTCAGTGACCAATAACGATTGAAGGTTGATGCTGTCCTCTCTGTGTCCTGTGCTTTCTATGTAAAAAACCTGAAAGCATATAATTCGCTTCCCTGAGATCATATAGCTCAGTAGATGGGACCTGGGAGGCAGTAAAACTGATCAATGCTCAATGGTTGTTAACTATTCTATCTGTGCCCTCAGTGAATTAAAACAGCTGTTTTCATGCACAGTGCTAGGAAAAAAACATCTGTGTATTTTTGTCTTGTATTGCTTCCTTTAGTGAGCAAGATGAACAAGCTTACTAAAGATTTTCCAATACTACTTTTCATTTTTTCATAAGGGAATAGCAACATGTCAGGAAAAATAACCTTTTTGATTGAAAACCTGTGTTTATGTACACACCCTTCATAATGTAGCTTTTATAATCCTCCCTTTTTTGCTTTTACTTCCTATGGATTCTGAGCTTCTAAACATGTAGTATTAGCACTAGCTATTGTGATTTGTGCTTTGTACAACACATTTAATTCTCTAGTTGCTTGCTACAAATACAGTGCAGATGGTAGGTCATACATTCAAAAGGTATTTTCATATAGAAATAGAAAAGCCATACAGCTGTCATTTTCAAGAAGAAGAAAACAGTTCGATACAGGTAAAATCATATTTCCCAAGACAATTTATAGGGCATTTGTTTTCAGATTATAAAAAATCACTCAATTTATGATCAAAAAATAATTATGCTAAGGAGGTTATAAGAGGACTAAACTAGTGTCACAAAAGGCCTTCTGTACTTGTCCTCACAGATGTCAGATTAACACCGTATAAATGTTTGTATTATAATTCCTTCTACAAATATTCTAAGACTTTTAAATTAAGAGACAGGTTTAATTTTGGAAAATCTTTTATCAAAGGTGCGTTTTCTGTTCATCTAACTGGGTTCTTAGGAAGTGGTTCCAATTATCTATCTTCCTTAAAAGTAAGACAATGATCCCAGGTGCTTTGGAGGATTGCATATTTTGTTTGTGTGTTACAACACCAGCAAAGGGGACCAGGATAACCAAGAAACCGTAGATAGGGATAAAAGTATAAGCAACTATCCATGGTTAGGCCATATCTGAGGACTAAAAATATGCAGCTGCTCTATCACCCGATGACCTCTCTCTATTCAAGAAAGGGCATCAGAAAAAGATCTGTGAGTTGAAATCGAAACAGACTTCATAAAACAATAAAGACGACTACTACTACCACCACCAGGACTGAAATATAAAGCTGTACTCAGCCCATACTGAGGTTGTGGGCTGCACGCTCCCAGCAGCGAACGCCAGATGGCGAACACTGCATGCACAGCAGTACCAGCGAAACGCAGTGGTCTCTGCAGTTGGGAAGCAGGGTACCAGGAGAAAAAGGATGCGCAGTATCCAGCAAGTATAGCCGCCAGTCCCCGGAAAATTTCCTGCTTATATATGGAATGGGATATTCCTGATATGTAGTACTTCAAATGGTTAGTTTGGGTCAGCTGTCCTAGCTCTGCTCCTCCCAGCTTTATACACCTGCTTACTTGCAGAACACAGCAAACTGAGAAAAATGAGTGGGTTCCATGGAAACGGCATTCCATGGCTGACCGCAAAACAGGACGTCTTATCACCTCTGTTCTCAACTCTAAACTTAATGTTGTAGCTGCTTAGAAATGCAGTTACTTATGTAATAGATAAATAAAAGTTTTGCTTCAGCCAGATTGTGATAGCTGAAATCAGCTGGTGGTTGGGAAGACTGTAAGTTTCCAAATACCCAATTAAGGGAAGAGAAGATAGGGAAATATGCGGCCATGTGAAGGATGGGATGTAGCAAGGTGTAAATCAAGAAGGAGACAGGGAAGGTGTTGGATAGAGGATGGAATTTAGCAAAGCTGTAAATTAGAACTAACTGTGTACATAACAGTCCCCTTTCCTTTGAAGTAAGGGAATTTTCATCTGTCAGCTTATGGTTAGTTAGGGTAAAAGGATGCAGGCACAGGAACAGTGGAGGAGAGGTCAAACGCTCAACGCTGAGGAAGACTGCTTGCTTTCCTTCTGCGACCCCTTCAGAAGACCATTTGGGTGACGGTATGCACGTACAGCTGAGGGTAGTAACAAATGTAAATGAATTACTGGAACTCAGCTAAATATGTATAAGTACCCTAAGTAAATGTAAGAGAGCGGGACCAAACTGTGTGCACAGAGGAGCATCCATCCCCTTATATATCGAGCGCTGTAAATAAACTTCTTTGCTTCCAAGACTTTGTCCTCTCTAAAATTATCTGTGTGGGCTGGCTTTTCTCACACTTAGAAATGTAATTTTCTGAAGAGATGATTTAATTCTATCCTGCCTCAAACCAGAGCCACAAGTGAGGGCAGATAAAAGTGAATGAGAGCAGCATGATATGGTATAAAAATAATACCTAACTATAGTATGTATGTTTTTAATAATGAATTAGAAACTTCTAGGTAATTGATAAGCATTTACCTTCTAGTGACATCAAAACTTTCAAAAAGTAATCTTTTTTGGATAAATATCATGTTTCAGAACATTCTTTTTGCAATTTTTAAAAATAAATAGTGTTAATAGAAAGGAAGGCACAGGAAAATGACCCAACTGTAGCTCTTACAGCTCTCGCTTTTCCACTCTATTTGATATATATATAAAAAGCATAAATTTCTCAATTACTTTATATATATTTCTGGCTATGTTTCAAACAAGATTTTTACCTAGTTATTTTTATTGAAATTTTATTAAAATATTACTCTTAAAAATTTTATGTCAAACGGGGTGTTATGGATTTATTTACATAAAGGTATTGTCCATAGAACAACAAAAGAAATTAAGAGCAATATGGAACAGCTTGTTTGGGTAGGACATAATTTAACTGTGTTATCTCCTGAAGGGGTAACTTTAAAATATTGCACAAAATTTTACAGGACTGGGACACAGATTTATTTGCTTAGGTTCTCACTGTTAGTATTTAATGAAGATCAGTCATAGTCTGCTGGGTCTGGCTGGGATGGAGTACATTTTCTTCATGACCATCCCCAAGGTGCTGGTTTCAAACTGGTGACCAAAACACTTCTGTAAGTAGTAGTGGTCCAGGCATGATGTCAATTGTATGGAAAAATGAGGTGAAATGTTTTGATTTGAGCTAAAGTAGAACCATTTTTTCTAACATTTCAGCTAAGCCTTGTTTAAGAAACTTCATTTTCTGAAAGTCAGCCGCATGTTTTTCAGACAGTCTTTCTCTCTAGACGTGATAATCCATAAAATTGTTATGAAGAAAGGCCATTGTACATTCTTATTCCTAGAGAAACCAAGACAATCCTCAAGCTGGTGGAATGCCATAAATGAAAGGGGTGAAAAAGTGTCATACCTGCAGGGAAGAACAGATAGGTATAGAAACCTAATACTGTCTAGAATGGAATGGGTTAAGATGTCTCAAATCAGGTGTGATACAATCTAATCCTACCCTGCACCCCTGATCATGGGAGGGAGCTTGATGGAGGGCATGTTGAATCTCAAGATACCTGATATCTGATATTTCATACAGGTGTACAAGAAGCAGGGACAGAGGGTTTACAAGGCAAGCACACACCTGCAGCCACATGGTGCCCACCATTTCCTGACAAAGTAAGAAGGCAGCCAAATACAAAGCATGGGAACTGGAAGGTGGTGACTGTATCTTCCATCTTTTATATTTCCTCTATCAACTCTGTCTCCATCTTCTTGTTCTCTTTTCCTCTTTTCTGGAATAAGTGTGGTTTCAGTGGGCATTTGCTTTCATTTTTATTTTTGCTAGCAGACTGTCTGTACTATGGCATTCCCAGTGTTTCCAAGTTGTGGGTTGTCTGCAGTAACATTGTATTTATATTTTCTTGTGTGGGTCAGTGACTGGGTTTGTATCCAGTGTTGGGGCTCTTTTTAGTAAAATATTGTTCATAGTCCCCTCCTGGGTTGTCTGCATCACTCTAAACGCGTGATTCTAAAGAGTTCTCCCCAGCTGCCACTTGACAGGGAGAGGACAACAGGACAGGTGACCCAAAGCTGACCAACAGAGCACTCCATCTCACATACGCCATAATACCTTGCATATAAAACTGAGGGATCACGAGGGTCTCTTCATTGATGTCTGATTTCCAGTGAGGACTTCACCTGTCTTTTCCCTCTGATCCCAGATCCATGCATTCCTGAGTCCAGTTCCTGAGTCCAGCTCCCTCCTGCTCCTGAGTCCAGCCCGAGCCCTTGCCCTGTGTTTGCTCTGCAGCATCAGTGGTGACATAGTCATTGGAAGAGGATGATTTCATATATCTATATATTTTTTATTATTTTATATTGTTATTATTATTCATGGAAGGTGTTTCAGTTTTAGTTTCCAACTTGGAGATCTTTCTCTCTCACTTCACTTTCCCTTTTCCCTGGGGCAGAGGGGGCTAGGGAGGTTATTAGGGTGACAACTTCTGTGATTGGGTGCTGACCAAGCCGGGATGGGATTAACTCTTGACAATAACACACTGATGTTTAGGGTATTGTTGACCAGTGCTTGCACAGCATCAAGATTGCCTCCGTTTCCCACTCTAGTAGACTAGTTGAGGGAAGGTTTTTGGGAGAGGACACAGCCAGGATAGCTGACACAAAAAAAACAGATATTCCATAGCATGCAATATCACACTCAGCAATAAAAATGAGGCAGACTTTTCAAAGGAGCCTTTGCTTGGGGAAGGGTTGGACACTGGTGAGCTCGTGGTGACTGACTACTCTAGAACCACTTGTTCATTTCTCTTTTTCTATCACTCATTAAATTGGTTTTTGCTTGACTCATAATTTTTTTCTTCCTTTTACCCTTCCAATTCTCTTCTCCATCCTGTTAAGAGGGTGTGAGCAAACAACTGTATGGGGGCTTACCTGCCATTAGGAATCATCCCACCACACATACAAAAAAACCTTCAATAAATGCAGTTTTCACATCCTGATGACATAGAACCATAGAAAGATTTGGGTTGGAAGGGACCTTAAAGATCATCTAATTCCAAAACCCCTCCCATGATTAGGGACACCTCCCACCAGACCTGGCTGCTCAAGGCCCCATCCAACCGGACCTTGAACACTTCCAGGGCGGGGGCATCCACAGCTTCCCTGGGCAACCTGTGCCAGTACCTCACCACCCTCACTGAGAAGAATTTCTTCCTAAAGTCTAATATAAATTTTCCCCCTTTCAATTAGGACATTCTCCCTCGTCCTATCACTACTTGACTTTGTAAAAAGTCCCTCCTCAGCTTTCTTGTAGGCCCCTTTCAGGTACTGGAAGGCTGCAGTAAGGTGTCCCTTCTGTTCCCCAGGCTGAACAACCCCAACTCTCTCAGCCTGTCTTCACAGAATAGATCCTCCAGCCCTCTGACCATCTTCATGGCCTTCATCGGGACACATTCCAACAGTTCCATCTCCTTATGTTGGGGATTCCAGAACTGGACACAGTTCTCCAGGTGGGGTCTCACAAGAACAGAGTAGAGGGTGAGAATCACCTCCCTTGCCCTGCTGGCCACCTTTCTTTTGATGTAACCCAGGACAGGGTTGGCCTTCTGGGCTGTGAGCGCACATTGCCAGCTCATGTCAAGTTTCTCATCAATCAGCACCCCAAGTCCTTCTCTGTAGGGCTGCTCTCAATTGCATCATCTCTCATCTTGTACTGATACCAGGGTTTGCCCCAGCCCAGGTGTAGGACCTTGCATTTGGCTGCGTTGAACCTCAGGAGGTTGCCACAGGCCCACTTCTCCAGCTTTTCCAGGTCCCTCTGAATGCCATCGCATCCTGCTGGTGTGACCACTGCCCCACTCAGCTTGGTGTCATCCACTAACTTGCAGAGGGTGCACTTGATCCTGCTGTCAGTGTCATTAATGAAAATATTAAACAGCACTGGGCCCAGTATGGACTCCTGAGGGACAAAACCTGTTATGGGTCTCCATCTGGACATTGAGCTGTTGACTAATACTCTCTGAATGTGACCATCTAACCATTTCCTTATCCACCAAACAGTCCACCCATCAAATCCATATCTCTCCAATTTAGAGAGAAGGATGTTGTGGAGGACCATGTAAAAGGCTTTACAAAATTACAGATAGATTAAATTCATTGTTTTTCCTGTGTCTACATCTGCTGATGTAATCATCTTCACCTGCTGCAGATGACTTTATTATTTTAACTGATTTTAAGGTAATTTTTTTAGAAAGTATGTTTTAATACACCATTTTATCTTTTTTTTTTTTTTAAAAATACTTTAAAAGTACTCACTATACCAAAGATAACTGTAGATATTAAACTCGCAAGTCACTTTTCTCCTATTTAGAGCCATACCCTTGTCTTTTATTGGAATCAAATTAATATTTATTGAATCAATTGAACAATTTCAGGAAAAGATGCATTACTTCCTCAGAAACCATTAAGAAAGAGATAAGTCTTTCTCAAATAGACATGAGAGATTCTAAGAATATTTTAAGGTCATACTGTAAACGAAAATAGTCTCATTTTTTTAAAAGTAATACTTTTTAAAAGTAATACTATTAGTTGAAAACTGACTTCTTAATTCTAGGTAGATCACCAGTAAAACTAAGGACAGACTAATGAGAAAGAATAACTAAAAATTTCTGCTACAGTAAAAGTCAGTGAAAAGTGTAAATAGATTTAAAAAACAAATGTAACAGTATATGCACATCTATCAACACATTATACATTTGTAAGCTGCCTATAGAGATGACTAACAGAGATCTTGAACAAGTGCAAGAATAACAGCTGGCTTCATATCCAGCTAAGACAGATAACTCTACATTCTTTTCCTCTGATGAAATTAGGTGAAAGTGAGATCATAAAAACTAGGTGAATGGAGCTAGCAGTACACTTTGCTCTCTTTCAGTTGAACTTCAGACGCAGTTACACAGGCCCATAACTCTTTTGTTGTTTCTTGAAACAGTGAAGAATTCACAGAGAAGTGTCAAAGAGCAGAACTTCTAATTCAGATATAACACCTCAACATCTCAGGAAGACGAATTGTGAAGTACAGCCTAGGAACTAAATTAAAAACCTCTCTCTGTAAAACAAATAATGAAAAGATTCATCAAGATGCCCAGAGTTCCCTTCAGATATTGACAAATATGCCTAATCTTGGCTGCTTTTGCTGCCACCATTAAACAATAGGAATGATGATAGCAGGGTCAGACTAGAAGCAGCCAAGAGAATGGAAAGCTGAAAGTTGGAGGGTTTCCCAAATTAAAAAAATATTTTGCCACAGTAATGTAAACAGTATTTTAGGGAGCTTTTAAGATTTCGCCTGCTGTGCTGAAGCAGAGTCAGACATATTTAACTAGATTTTTTATTTACCACGCTGTAAACCTCTGGTAGCTTGTATGTAGGTAACACCTTCTTGTGCTTGCCATTCCTTTAATGTTGTTTTCTTAATAGACAAAATAAGTCTCCTTTATTAGAAATTAAGCCAATTATTGTTTAAAACCTGGCAGACAAGAAAAACCTGTTATTGTAACTTGCAATTGTTCTGCACATTGGAAAGATTCAAATACACCTGTGTTGTATCTGTTCTAAACAGCTACAATTATTTAATCTTGGTGGAGGACTTCTTTACCTCTTTTTCACCTCACCCATCTTCTGTGAAATACCATTAAAATTGGGAACCTGTAGGCCCAGGATACGAAATTTGTCACTCTTGAAAATTGCTCTAGACAGTCCAATGCAAAGTGAGCGCAGCCACAAGTCACTTTGCTGGATTTTTCCCATGTTTAACTGATGAAAGTAGTAATACAAATCTAATGTAAAATGTGGTTAATTTTAATACAGATCTAAAATTTAGAAGTCATTTACTAAGGAAATAACAATAAGTGCTTAATGTCAGCAATGTCAAAGAATTGTTTAGCAGATGAATTTAATATCAAAACTAAGTAGTGGTTTTATTAAAATGACACTAGAATTAAAAAAATACTCATGTTAGTTGGAATATTTTTTTCCTGTTTTACATACTGACAAATATTGACAAAATAGCATTTTCCTGCAAAAGCGCTGCACTGATTTCTTTCAACCATCTTAACATGATTGTGACAGATTGCATAATATAAAAAGCAATTCTATCAGCAAAACAAACTTTACACACTATGCATACTATTTTCCCCCTTCAAAAGCATCTGCCACTGCTTTTAAAGGTCACATACTTCATTTTTTAATGTGTGTGGGAAAAAATAACTCCTCTTAACATGAGAGATTACTAAGGATGCTGTATTATCTTTGTTGTGCATTGGATTATTTCATTTATTATTCTTACTGCAGCATAGTGCCTGGAATTTATTTTTATGTAAAGAAAGTCTTCCATTTAAACAATGTTTATAGTGCAATAATTGAAACAAACACGTTAATTAAATGAATGAGGTCTGATGTTTTGTCTCTGCTAATTAAAATATCTCCCTTCTCTTTCCTATGGTACTACTGCGAAGCAAATATGGTATGATGAAAGGATCAAATCCTGTTTCCAATATTGTGAGAAAAATGCCTGTACCCACTGCCAAGCATGATAGAATTCATTCAGTCCTTCTATTATAGGTCAAAAAAAAGAAGAGTTTGCTGTAGGATAAACTTGCTTATGTGAGGCAGGAGTTGCAAAGAAAAGACTCAAAAGATTAGAAGAGGTTTAGAAAAAAAAAAGGAAAACTAAAAAAAAAAAAATTCAAGCAAACAATGTAAACAAGGACAAAAGATAAAAGTAACATAGACCACTACATCTTACTTACTCTTCCTTTCTACAGAATTCCAGGCAATGAATCGCAACTGGAAGGTAAGAGACATCCTATACTTCCTTTTGTTGTTTAATAAGCAATCCCAGGTTTCAGGAAAACTGAGTTCGGAGTTCAACATATAAACACATTTTTCAGTGTATTTAAGGAGGCAATAATCATGTCAAGTTACACAATGTTGTGCAGGAAAGAATTAAGAGTCTGATGTCCTCCTAGGGGTGCTAAGAAAGCTGTGATCCAGAACAGACTACGTAGCACAGCCTAGTTGCTTCCTTTTGCATGCCAAGCATCATCAAAGTTGAATGCTGTCATTTTTTTCACTAAAGAAGGTTTCTGCACTTGTCTATGTAAGTTTGCCTGAACTACTTTAGTATTTTTTCCCCAAATTCAACAGAAATACATCAGACAAAGTTTCAATGAAAAAAATTTTAACAGTGCACCTGTACATCAATTTTGTTTTTTAATGGAGTGGTATCTTGAGGTTTATTTCTCAACTCTAGATGTGTTTCCTTATCCATTCCTCTTCCTTCTAAACTTTTGCTCTTTTGACATTCTCACGGTTAAGTCCCTAAGGCTCTTCAGTGACAGATCAAAAATGTGAACATCATGTATGGATCTTCAAACAGATTAGCACTTAGAATAAAAAGGTCAGTTTACATGGATATCAAGCTGAAGATCACAAGCTTTAAGGGTTTTGTCTATTTGAACCTCTAATGGGTTAACCTCAGCTGGCTGCCAGACTCACACCCAGCCCCTCTCTCACTCCCCTTCTTCAACAGGACACGGAGGAAAAAATTGTTGGTCTAGATCAGGGGTGTCAAACTCATTTTCACTGGCGGCTGCATCAGCCTGCTCCTGCAGTGTAAGGTGCATTACACACGCTCCACATGTGATTGGTGCACTGGCAGGAGCGTAGGGGCAAGGAGCTCAGTACTGCCACCAGGTAGAAACAAGATGTCAAGATGGATAAAACAAGGTAAAGGGCTAGATTTGGCCTGTGGGCCTTGCGTTTGCTCCCCTTTTCTAGATAAAGATAGGGAGACGCCTTATCAGTTACCATCATAGGCAAAATAGACTCAACTCGGGGTAACTTAATTTATTGGCAATTAAACCAGAGTTGGACAGTAAAAAACCCCAAGTATGTGAAAACAGCTGTCTGAAGTAAATTTAATCTCTGCTTTTACTCAGCTGTTTCCACCATCACATGAGAGCTAAGTGTAGGTTTATGTGAATGTAACAAGTCCCTATTGCTTTCTTCTTAGGCATCTCTAATTTTTACTATATGGATAGCCAGCTCATCATGTGTCATCAGAATAGCTGTGGCATTATCCTATGCTTATTTACTACCCTTGACAGAAATTCTTACACTCATTTTTAAAATACATAAAGACATTTTGCATTTTCATTGCAAAGTTTCCCACACATCTTTGTTACAGAAGTCTAATAACATTTTGCTTTCAGCCAGATATAGACAGGAAACGAAAGATCTCTGAATCTTAGTTATACAATATCCCATCGTTGAAGCTTCATTTGCTTGTCTTTATCAGATCCCTTTTATTTACCTGTTATGTCCAAGCCAGAACATGGATTTATATTTCTGTGTTTCAGAGAAGCTTGAAAGAAGCTGATGTTTTGTGCTAGTCTCCTTTCACTTCGGCTCCTCCTTTTCTCCTATATCCCACACAGGCACTCTGCAATGCCAAGGTGGAGCCCGGCACTGTCCTAGTTGCCTGCCTTTCCAAGACAGGATCTTGTTTGCAATCACTTAATTGCAATGAGGAATTTGAATATGGTCTTGGAGCATAACCTCTGTAAGACAAGGCATGCTTGAGTAGGCTTCTGGTTGTGCTTCCACATATTGAGAAATAATAAACCTTTGCTATAGCCTTTAGCTCAAAATACTGGTGTGAGGGATGTGAAAAGCCTACCTACAGCACAGTTAAACTATATAAAAAAAGCTGTTGTGTTTATACATGTCACTGAAGGGAGATTACCTTCTGCCTCTACTTTGGTTACGCTGTCAGGAGTTGTAGCAGGGTGTCGTGATCACTGTATGTTCAGACTGTTATAAGCCCTGTAGCCTTAAAGATATGTTTCAGAGTGATGAGGGGTTGACTGTGTAAAGGGTGGATGTCACAGCTGGGTAATGAAAGTCTGTCCAGCATTGGGGGGCATGCATGCATGCAGGGCAAACCTTCCTGTGCCAGTGGAAACCAGTAGCAGCTGGCTCTAAGGTGGACTTTGACTTTGTCCAGCCAGAGAAGGGGGGTGGAAGAGTTGTAGTCAGAGATGAATGCCCTGCTGGTGTAGGGTCGATTGGAGAAGAGAGATGGCAGGAACTATAGTACTAGGGAGGGTAGTAGCACGTACGCAGACCACACTGCCCGCCTGCACTGCCAGTTGCCTCTAGCAAGCAGTTTTAATGGTGTTCTCTGACGTGACAATAAGGGTTCAGACAGAGGAGAGGAAAGGGGAAGGTTTTTATATTTGTTGGTTTTCTTTTTTCCTCAATGCCATAATCACAGCTGGGAAGTTTGTATTTGGTAGCAGCACTAAAGTAAAATTCCCTGACATTAGGCTTTTTTACCCATGACAAGTGCTTAGAGAGTGTTTTTCTAAAGGTAAATGAGTGTATGCGGGCAAGAGTCTGACACTTGGTGGTAATAGCTGAGGAAAGTATGTTGTGCCATCCCTAAAATGCTTCTATAGTTGCTCCAAAGTGTTCTGGACAATTTAAATGTATTTATGTTCCTGCTAGTGTTTGTAGATCCTGATTACAGTTCATCTCGATTATTGTACATTAGAGCAGATTTCAGATGTGAGGATGTTAAATGTCAGATTCTTAAAGAAGGTGCTACAAAAAGCTTGAACATGTCAAGAAAGGATGATTGGAGAGCTGGACATAGATCAAAAGTTGAAATTAGCATCAGTAATT
Source organism: Geococcyx californianus (assembly GCA_013389885.1). Classification (NCBI taxonomy): domain Eukaryota; kingdom Metazoa; phylum Chordata; class Aves; order Cuculiformes; family Neomorphidae; genus Geococcyx; species Geococcyx californianus. The sequence continues at coordinate 34,063 of VWPV01020398.1, forward strand.
TTCTGGAAAGACGTTATTCCAGAGGCACAGAGATGTCAACTGTGAGACTATCTAGAGAATTGAAAAAGAATTTCAGAACTGTCAGTTTTCTTAAACTTTCACACCAAAGCCTGCAGTTGGGAGCATAAGGTCTGCTATTATAACTCCTCACAGTTTGAATGCTTAATTTTGAATGCATTGTCCTTCATCTCCTCTCCTGCTTTCAGAATCCTGTAAAGGTATAAGGTTCTCCTGAAAAATTTAAGAATAGTTCACTGTATTTCATAAGAAAACTGTCTAAATTCTGTATACCTTTTTTTATAGCTTGATTAAGAATGGCAACAATTTTACTCTCCCAGTTGGTATGTGATAGATAAAATAGGAGAATTATTGATAATAAGACATTATAATAAAAGTAGATATAACTATATATTGCTATTCCATAATGTCTGTGGAAATAAAGAGCTTTAAAAATGACCATGTATCTGTCAGTTGTGCTTCACACTCACTGGACACTGAGAAAATAAGCCCCGTTCTCAGCATTGAAATGGAAAAGAATACATGGAAGGGACTTATAGCAGATACGGCTAATGAATCTCAAGAACTCAAAACATATGTAAATATTTATCAAAATGTAAAGGATAGATGCCAAGATGCATTTTTAAAATCAAGCTGATATTTTCCAGTGGTATTGGATCATGTGGAGAGCTCACAATAACTGGTTTTTTAATTACCTTCCTGGATTTCCTAGGCCATATCCAAATACCATTGTTATTGACAGGATTCTTTACCTTACTCAGCTTCAAGTGAGGTTTACGTAGTTCTGTCTTGTGTTTCTGCTGGTCATGTCATCCTCCAATAGATGCAGCAAGAGATTTTAATCCCATTTGCTGCAAACTTTGAAATATCTTTTCTAGTTTATCTATACTATATAATAATTTGCTTTAAGAGTCACTTTAATATATATATAGTCAGACAATAGTAGTATTCCCTGCAGAAAGTGTATTTGTTTCCATTTCATTTTTTTTACCATGGCAATATAGCACATCTGTTCATTAATTTGATATTTTTATATGCATAACCAATTTTAACATTCTTGATTTTTGATTGGCAAAATTTGTTCCTATTTTTACCTTTCTGTGTGAGGCCAATGGCCTGTCAGTAATCATAAATCTGTGCTGAACTAAATCCTTCATCTCAAACGGCTTGAACTGGTAATGGTGTAACAATCATGTGACTATCATGTGACCATGGCAAGGAACAACAACGAAGAAGACTGGAAGGAATTTCTTCTAAAGAAACTGTAGTTGCTTATGTCAGTCTATATTTCTTTTCAGCTTCTTTACTTTCCCAGGTTTTTTGGCTCTTAAAGCTCTCCAAATAATTGGACAAGAATTTTTAAGATCAGTTTTTGCTTAACTCTGGAAAATGTGAGATGCTTGAAGAAAAAAACAATGAATAACAAAATTGAATTGTGAATGGGGGAAAAAACCCCTCCTCAAAGTCCTGTCATGCTGAGATAGAGATGCTAATTGCTGAGAGACTGAAGTGCTGTATGCCAGCCAAACTGCCCCTTATACTCGGCACTGGTCAGGCCGCACCTTGAGCGCTGTGTCCAGTTCTGGGCCCCTCAGTTTAGGAAGGATATTGAGATGCTGGAGGGTGTCCAGAGGAGAGCAACGAGGATGGTGAGGGGGCTGGAGCACAAGCCCT
>VWPV01020398.1:35770-56544 GCA_013389885.1 Geococcyx californianus
CATGGTGTAACTGACAAGTAGGAGCAGGCGTAGTTAGTAGGTGTAGGTGTTGGGCCATCCAGTACACTTTTAGTAGACTTTGGCATAATGAAAGAGACTCAAAAATTTCAAGGGCATTTGTGCACTCAAGGCTATAGAAGCTTTCAGATATTCTTCAAAAATTTAAGAAAGATATATGGGCATTTCTTGCCAACTGGTCCTTACGCATGTTTTGCTACACACTATCAAAAACATATGTCCTCCTTTTTGGAACTTTTTCTGAGCCAAAATATATTATGAGAAATAAAAAATATCCAATAAAAAAATATATTTTCCTAAATCTTATTTATCAATCATAGGAAAAATATTTATCTGTAGTACACATTATTCTGTAGTTCCTGTGTATACAATGAAACATATTTTTTTGTAGTACATATTATTCTATAGTTCCTGTGAATACAGTGAGCATATATAAAAATATAACATTAAAACTGGGTAAAATAGATATTAACCAGTCCTTTACTGATCTTCCCTAGGTTATGGATATTGGGTAATTAGCTCACGATGAAATCTGTGCTAATGATTTTTCACTGTGAAACCAAGAACTATACCCACAGTACAATCATACTCTTATTATGCTACCAGAGGGAATGTCTTTTTTTATTGTGTCCTGACACAAGTTAAAGTTTTTAGTGTAAGATGGGTTATCAGAACACTGTCTGAGAATTTAGAACTTTCATTGAAATTATTTTGTTTTGAAACAACCCAAGTTGGTGGCTTCATGGCAAGATACTTTCTGCTAGTATCTGTGGAGAGAATTATGTATTTCTTTTGATTCATATTTAACAGTACATTCAGGCTGGAATGGACAGTTACTGCAGGAAACTCACAGATTTATCAGATGCTGTTGTTTGAAATTGGGAGTAAGACATACTAAACTGCTGAACCTGTAAGTGTAATGTACGTATTTAATTTTTTAATAGTCCAAATGAGAAGCTGAATCTCCAAAAATCCAGTGGGGATTAGAATAATAAAGAGGAGGTAGTCATTGACAAAAATATTTGTGAAGAAATATCTTGTATTTAAACTTAATTATACAATAGTATCTTTAGCAAATAAAAAATATAAAGTTACAGAAAAAAAAGAAAATTTATATTCTTCCACAGGAGAAGAAAAGACAATATGCCTTAATTTGAAAGAAATTTACTACTTAACAATATAGAGTAACTAGCATGTAATAGAATAATTCTTATTTTAAGTGTTAGAGGGTGTTGATACTTTACCAAAAAATACTTCATTAAGTCATTGCCATAGTGTTCAAAATACTCATCAGAAAGGTGCTAATACATATGGAAAGTCCTAATATAGAAACAAAAGCAAACATCTAAATTAGGGATTTTATTCAGTTATAGAGCACCATTTGGCTGGAATTTCAGTACTATGGTAATGGGAAACATTTCAAAACTAACTTGTCTGAATTTCTATACCTAAAAATCTTCTCTCTCTGCTCTGTTTCCCTTCCTCTCCCAAATACACTTTGTCTACAATTTAAAGCAGACATCTGCTAAAATTAGTGATTATATTACTTAATTACGCAGCATTTGGATATATTTTTACTATTATGCTGTCTTCCATTAAATATTATGTTTGTTGCTAATGATGCCTTTTTCTTATGTGTCGACAGCTCATTTTGTCAGATTTATTGTGCAATAATTCAGTAACTTACTAATAATGTATCTCTACTACTAAGATTAATAATTCTCATAAAAAGCTGTTCACAGAAACATGGAAAAATGCCAGTGTTCATAATAGCAAACTCTTAGTTACAGAAGCATCTTAATTATATTTAGTTTCATTAAACTAATCATGAATAAATCACATATTCAGGATGTATCTGAGTTCAAGTATGGCATGAAATTGATTTTGTATTCCAGCACAATGTGCATAACGCTTGCAGAGTTCATGCACAGAACTCTTCCTCTGGAAGGAGCAGTAAGAAAACACAACTAGTTTTGTGGGAGTCCACCTACAAATTTGTTCATTTGCAACATAAAAAATTCTTTTGATAATCCCTTTTTTTCACTAAGTAATATCCATGTCTCATATGCACTGCTGTCCCACTTCCCTCTATATATTCAAAGATTTCCAACAGTTTTGGTGTATTTAAAATGACAGCACATCAGTGTAGTGGAGGAGTACTGTCATCTTTGTTTCTGCCTTTTATTTTACTTTTCAGTTGTAGCAAAGAAAGCTTGTAGAAGTGAAGGGTCCCTGGGCTACATCAACATGTGATTCTTAGGTACTGACGTCCAGGATGGAAATCAGAAGTATTTGTTGACTTGTGTATGTTACATATAGATAGATGTCTCAGCATGGATTTCAAAAGAAGCAAGGGCCAGCTGATTTCTAAGCATTCTTTAAGTGATCGCTGTTCAGCTGTCTGTAGGTAGTTAATACAGAAATTCTGAAGAATTATCAGAATTTGCCTTAATTTTTTCATTTTTCGTGCCTCACTAGGTATCATGGATAAGTATCTGCCTTGTGGGATACGTGGCCTAGGAATTGTCTGTTATTTTAGTTTCTTCCAGAGAACACACCTAGGCTCATCCTTCTTCAGATACGACAAGGGAAGTTTTTCCCCCTTTTTTTAAGCAGTGTATTGGTCAGAGACTTAAACAGACAGCAGGAGACCCAGGTTTAATTTCCTGCCTACCTAAGGAATTTCAAACATGTTGTGTTATTTCCCAGGAAAGAAGCTTACAAACTGTTCAGCCCTGCTGAGGCAGTGTAACTAGGCAGAAGAGAATTAAAAATTAATTAGGCCAGAGAGAAAGAGAAAAATGTTCATGATGCTCTGGAGTGCTGGTTTGGGCACACAAAATGAATCCATGGGAGGAATGCAAGGAAAGACTCCCATGCAAATTTCTGTTGTATGAAGTAACCATATTATATATATATATGCAATCAAAAATTACATACTGCTCCAGATTTGAGTTGGTGGCAGTGCTTCTTTGCCATACAATAAGATATACGCTAATACTTTTCCTGCCTTTTAATAAATTCTTTCATCTGTGGTATTCTAAACTCTTCCGTTCATGTGAGATCCCAGTTATACTCCAATAAAGCACAGAGCTCACATAGGAGAAGATGGACAGAAAAAGAAATATGTTGCATCTCATTCCTCTCAATCCTTCTCAGATTTGGCTTTCTGAATAAGTGGAAAGATATCCATTTGCAATTAAGATGTTCTGGACAAAATTGTCCACTCCAAAGTAGTCAAAAAAGTTACAGAAGTTTATAAAGATTAAAATAGTGGAACTGAAAGGAAAGCATGCTTAATCTACTTATGCTAAGATCAAATCCAAATTATGTCTCTTTCCTTTTCTCTCCAGATAACAAGCTTATTTTCCAGCAAGGTCAGAGATTCAGCACTGTGCTCAGCCTCTGCAGGAGAGAATGTTGCATTCGAGAGGAATGTTAGCCTTTATATCAAGTCTTTTTCTTGGATTATATGCAGTTCAATTCTAGCTTTCTACAGAGATTATTGATTCCTGAGGTGTTGCCAACACTCTCACTCCCTTATTATGATCCCTCTCCTCTTTAATAACAGTATTACTTTGACAGTCCAGGTGCTATCTCATACTCTGCTATTTTTGACAAAACTAACAGCTTCTACTAAGCATTGAGAGGTTTTTGCACCTGCCTCTACCGAGTAAGACAGCTTGTAAATCTCAGGATGAAACTCTTTTATACAAATAGGTAGTTGTTTGTTTGATTTTTTTCAGCTGTGGAATTCATCACCCATTATTTATACAAACCTTTGTATGGAATGAATATACACAGCTCATTATTAGCTTTAGATTGGAACTGGGAAGGATATTGACTGATTTGGCTGCGTGCTATGTTTGGTTTTGTCTTCCAGTACATCTTTCAGGTGTGCTGTAGGAGTGAATTTTCCTTCTGGAACTGGAAGAACAAAACTCAAAAGAATGCAAGTGTTTTAAATTCTTGTGGGTCCAGTTTTGTTCAATGTCATTATGGATGATCTGGATGAAGAGATTGAGCTGGGAGGAAGTGTCAATCTGCTTGAGGGTAGGAAGGCTCTACATAAATATCTGGACAGACTGGATCAATGGGCTGAGATTAACAGTATGAGGTTTAACAAGGCCAAGTGCTGAGTCCTGCCCTTGGGACACAGCAATCCTGTGTAGCGTCACAGACTTGAGAAAGGATGACTGGAGAACTGCCTGGCTGAGAAGCACCTGGATGTGTTGGTTGGCAGCTGGCTGAATGTGAGCCAACAATGTGCTCTCTCTAGAAGTTTACTGGATTTTGTAGAAGATAACTTACTGACACAGCCGGTTAGTGAACCAACAGAGGAAGACAGTCCAGTAGACTTTTGTTTGCAAACAGACAATGTCTTATGGGTGGTGTGATGGCTGGAGGCCCTCTTGGGCATAATGATTACAAAAAGGTAATGGTTTTGATTCTAGGAGAAGAGACAGAGATCAGCAGAACTGCCACCTGGGACTTCCAGAGGACAGCTGTTGGCCTGCTTAGGAGGCTAGTCCACAGAGTCCCCTGGGAGGCAGTCCTGAAAGGCAAAGGAGTCCAGGAAGGCTGGACCTTCTTCAAGGAGGAAGTTCTAGGAACGCAAGAGCAGACTGTCCCCATGTGCCAAAAGGCAAGCCAGCAGGGAAAACCAGCCTGGCTGAAAAGAGAGATTTGGCTGGAACTCAGGAAAAAAAGGAGAGTTTATGTCCTTTGGAAGAAGAGGCAGGCAAATCAGGAGGACTACAAAGAAGTCATGAGGTTGCATAGGGAGAAAATTAGAAGGATCAATACCCAACTGGACCTTAAGCTGACTACTGCCATTAAAGACTATAAAAAATGTGCCTATACATACATCAGCAGCAAAAGGATGGCTAAGGAGAATCACCAGTCTTTAATAGAAAGACCAGTTGTTCTCTGGCTACCTAACCCCCTGAGCTGAAATGTAGGGACAGGAAGCAGAAGGAAGCCTCTAGCATCCAACGATTAGCCACCTTCTACACCACTTAGACGCACATAAGTCTATGGGTCTGAAGAAGATCCATTCAAAAGTATTGAAGGAACTGGAAGTGCACACCAAGCCACTTTCCATCATTTGTCAGCAATCCTGGCTGTTTGAGGAGGTCTCACTTGACTGGAGATCAGCAAATATGATGCACATCTACACCAAGGGCCATAAGGAGGACCCAGTGAACTACATGCCTACCAACCTAACTTCAGTGCTGGGGAAGGTTATAGAGCTTAGTGGGTGAGGGAAAGCCTGTGAATGTTTTCTACCTAGGCTTATTAGAGCTTTTGACATCATTTCCCACAGCATTTTCCTGGAAAAAAATGGCTGCTCATGGCTGGACGGGCATTCTCTTCACTGGGTTAAAAACTGGCTGGCTGGCTTGGCCCAAAGAATGGTAGTGGATGGAGTTAAGTACAACTGACAGTTGGTCACAAGTGTTGTCCCCCACGGCTCAGTGTTGGGGCTGGCTCTGTTTAATATAATTATCTGGACAAACGGATTGAATGAACCCTTGGTAAGTTTGATGATGACACCAAGTTGGACAGTAATGTTGATCTACTTGAGGGATAGAAGACTCTACAAGAGGGATGTGGATGGGCTGGATTGATGGGCCAAGGACAGCTGTATGAGATTTGACAGTGCTTAGTGTCAGGTCCTGCACTTTGGTCACAACAATCTCATGCAACTCTATAGGCTTCAGACGAATGACCTGAAAGCTGTCTTGGCATAAAAGGACCGGGGGGTGCTGGTCAATAGCCAGCTGACCACAAACCAACAGTGTGCCTAGGTGGCCAAGAAGGCCAAGAGCATCACAAAGTACTGAACAAACACAATAATGTGCACAGAACATTTATGGAACAAGCACATTACTAATGCCTAGACTTTTGCTGTGACCTACATCCTTATTCTTCCCCAGTTTTTTATAATCTTTTTTTCTATATGTGATGAATCAGAGCACATAGTTTTCTCTTGCACAATGACAAGGGGAAACCTGAATAACAGTACAGAGTTACTTCTCTCCCTTTACATTTCTGTTCAAAAACTGCATGGCTTCCCCATAGACACCTGCAGTTTTTCATACCTGTTATTCATTAAATACATGAAAGAGAGCTCAGCTTCATTTTATTTTATTGGAGTGGCTTCAAGCAGTTTTGATTATCTCAAGGTTGACAAAGATCATTGAAAAAATTCTTCTGACAATATTCTTTGGTGTGCTACAATCCATGCGCAAGGAACACATGCATCTTATGAGACCATCGCTTTTAAAACTTACTTTTAGTTCTAACACTTATCATGGAAAACAAAAAATTAAAAATTGTAAGTTTTTCAATAAAATGAATACTTTTATAAATTTTGAAAGTGTTTTGTTATAAAACTCATCTTCATACTGCTAAGAGCAATTTGAAATGGTTTTATTTCTATGGTTCCTTGACAGTATTGCTGGGTAATGAACACCATGACTGGGAAGCAAATTTAGCTGCTATTCCTACTGTGAGTACCCCAGAGGCTGCACATAGTAAGCATCAATGCTACAGCAGCCTATTTTAAGTCTATAAAACCAGCCCATAGCCACTGTACCTCATTTACACACAATGGATATTTTTTGTGATTGCCATCATCTCCAGTCGAAATATTATGCTTGGAACTAATAAGTATTTTGTACACCTCATTCTGAATATCGTGCTTTACCTTGCAGCAATCACTGATTATCATTATGTGGCTGTTAAAGCAAAAATGCATCTGAAATAGCCAGTTAGAATTGCTTTTAAGATAAAAGGAGAAAAAAAGGAAGTGTTAACATTTTATTTCCAGATCAGCCAGGCTATGTAATATAGCTCAGATTTGGTTTTGGTCTTCTTACTTTTTACTTGAGAGTTGGTGTGTAAGTTTGAAGCCCATCTTCAACTGTTCAGTATTCATCCAAGTGGTTATCTTGAAATTAACTTCATGTGAAATGGGAATATGAGGACCTTCAGAGCAGATTGAAAACCAACCAATACTCTTATATTTTGATCTCAAGTTTGAAACTAGACATTCAAACACCAGCATGAGAAATGCTAACACAAAGTACTGAATAGAGCAGGCTGGCTTACATTATAGAAGAAAAATTGAAGTGAAATACGCAAAACTGAAATGTGACAATTGTTAAAAAAGCAAGTGTAACGAGCAAAATGCAGACTTCCTGAGGACACTACAGTGACACCTGTTGAATCTTTTCTTATTTAATATCTTCACTAATGACCTGGAAGAGGCAATAAACAGTATTTTTAATGACTACTTTGTTAAATGATCTAAATACTCATTAGACCAGAGGAATATTTGAAAGTAACTTGAGAATTAGCAAGCAAATAATAATGAGATGCAGTCTGGAAAAAAATGAATACTGGTAATTTTATGGTGAATAATACGAAACCCTTTCCACACAAGTGAGCATCAGGAGGATGACTCCAGAAATGATAATGAAGTTCAAGGTAGCAGAAAAAAAATTGTTAAAGGAGGTTTCACATATATGGAAAGAAATCTGAAGGTTTTATTTTTTTTACTTCTTGTATGTGAAAACACGGTAATAATTCCTCCTATATGACTTTGATAGGAACATACCTAGAATAAACTATTGGTTTATGGTTTGGGTTTTTTTCTTTCTTTGCAAGAGAGGTATTGACAGATAAGAATCTAAATGGAATAGCAACAGATTATTTAATAAGGTATCTGGAAACATTATCTTATAATGTGTTGCTTGGCTAAGCAATGCCGGAAGGCAGGAAAGGTCATAGGTCATAAGAATAGATATGTGTGGGGAAAAAATAATAATAATAAAAGAATGGAACAGTATTATATAAAATGTGATAACTATGAGAAATGACTATAAGAAGTGAAGCAGTGGCTGGATAATAGACACATTTTTTTGAGACTGAAAGCAGGTTGACAGCAAAATCATTTCTTAAGAGAAGTAGTGGACTTCCTGTGCCTCAAATATCTTAAAGTGTGTCATGGAAAAAAAGAAAAAAAAATTATCTGTATTATAATTGCAGAATCTATTATTTTCCCTCAAATTCCTGATTTTTATGATTTATATGTGTTGTGATAACTTTCTTCCCCTTTTAGCTAAATTTTACATGTGTGTCCTAGTGCTTCTGTAGATTTTTAAGACCAACTTTTAGAACCCTAAAACTGTTCATCACCTTTGGATCAAAGAAGATTTTAAAGGAAATGCTAACACAGTACTAAGCTAAAGCAAAGCTAAAAATAAGATCAATCAACTTTCTCTATGGCTTAGGGTTTTCACCTGAAAAAAACAGTATTTCAATGTAAACCTTATTGAATAATAAACTGAAACAAACTCATTCTAAAGGACTTTTATAGCTTGATGCATAATTTGCTTTTGGAGGGTTGAGAGGGCAGGGATGGTTCTTTTTAAATATGTATAATCTCAGAGTATAGTCTCTGTTGGCAACAGAAAGGACAGATGTCTCCCTGAGGGAAGGGGAGCCAGGAGACGAGCATGGTAATGTTGTCAGAGGCAGTGGCTTCACTAGCAAGGGCCTTACCCTGCAACACCCGCACACGACAAGCAGGCCAGGAGTGGTGGAGGTAGCTAACCTCAGCTCAGTCCTGATCATCAGAAAGGTCCGTAGTGCTAAGATAGATCCAAGGTCAAGCCAGAAATTTGAGTCAGAAAGTCAAGATCAGGTCTGGAAATGGTTACCAAGGTCAACCACAATCCAGTGACAAGTCCATAATGACGAGGTCCTCATTTTGCAGGTCAGGGATGAATAAAGTACACGGTCAGGTGCAAGAGTGGCTATGATGCATCCAAAAATATAGCACAGGCAGGGAGTGAGAGTGAAAGCCTTATCTTTAAAAGCAGCTTCTGAAAGGAGACCTATCAGAGGGCCTTTTAGTAAGAGCAGCTTTATTCATGGTCAGTACCTGTACTCTTTCTAAATTAGCCCTAATCCAAGGAGACAACTCCTTGAGAATGGGGAAGATGAGCTCAGATCTCTGACAGCCTCCACCCCTCAACCAGAGTAAAGAGGTTAACCTCAGGCCTCCCAGTCTGAAATCGGAGCTATTTTTGGAAAAGAGGCTTCATCAATCATTATACTATTTTGTCAGTGTTTAAGGCCTGGCTTCAGGAGAAAGACTGCAGGTGTGGTGGTACAGAGGCAGAAAAACTCTTGCAGTTAAGGAAAAAATTTACTTTCTACTCCTAGAGAAAAGAAATATTTAAAATACACCTCCTTGTAACCTACTTTCTGCTGTCAGTAAGCTAAAATATTTTAGTGAATCTAATTCTCTGATATGTAACTGTTCTAAGGGTGGGTTTTGTCAAGGATTCTTGGTATTAAATTCAGGTTTACTGCGTTTGTTATGATGGGAACGTATGTAATAGGTAGATACTGCAGTTCTGAGTGCTACAAGATTCATGATTTTTCACCCATCTATTTCCTCCTTTATTTGTTTAAATAAACAGGACTGGAGTTTATAAGTTTATGGTTTACTGTAAGGTGATATCATAGTCCGTGCTCATGTCTTCTCCAAACTGAAAATCGCACTGCAAGGAATAGCCCATAAAATTCTGTATAACAAAGGGGTAATACAGAAAACAACATTATCACTTGCTACTTAGACTGTGCCTAACTTGTTCACTACAACAATTTAGCTGCATGCTTGCACCTCTGTGGTAAGCTAATTTGATTTTGCTATATGTTTAAAAAACTAACCTCAATTAAACTGACTTTATCCTGCCAGACTGCAAACCAGAGGAAGAACTGGCAGAAGGAAAGGCAACTAGCGGGTATCAGAGGTGCCTTATTAAACTTAGTGACACTAATGCTCTCCCCTGAGTACAATTAAGGGTAAAGTGAGATGGTGGGACATTATATACATAAGCAAAGAATTGGCTGATAGGCAAGAAATCATTTCAGTAAAATAATGAGAGACCTCTTCCTCTGAGACATGCTGTGAACTAACATGCATAATTTTTCATGTGTCTCAGAAATTTTGCAATACTAATAGACCATACAGGAAAAGAAAATCATTAAGTGTCCAGGAATGAATCCTTGCCTATTTAGCACTATTATGAACTGAAAATAATCCTCTTTAACTGTCTCATTTTTATTTTATTACACTGATAGACTTATTAGTATGCCAAACTGTCTTAATAATGTTATTTTATATTGTTTATTGTGAAATTGTGAATTTTAGTTTACCTAGTATTTTTTTCAAAACAAATTAAATTAGGATAAGAAATAAAATTAGAATATGCATTAATACTTAACTGCAGGTGCAGCATTTGTATTTGAAGAGTTTATGTGTAGAACAGCCAAATTAGGGAATGATTTCTATGCAAACAGATGATTTAAAAAAAGGAATATTAACAAATCATCCATGTTATAAATATCTCTCCCTTCCCTTCCCTTCCCTTCCCTTCCCTTCCCTTCCCTTCCCTTCCCTTCCCTTCCCTTCCCTTCCCTCCCCTTCCCTTCCCTTCCCTTCCCTTCCCTTCCCATTTGCTTGTGCATTCTAGGTTTTTAATAGATCTGTCTGTGATATATATATGTATTTCTAATGATATTAAAATACATCTGTAATCATAACACAAATGAATATATATTTCTTTCAATTATTGTCTCTGTGAAAAGAAATTCTTCCATAGCATTGTAAAATCTGATTTGAGTAATTAAAGTAAGACTGTTTCTCTTTTATATTTACATTGGAATTGATCTAAATTTACATCATATAACTCACTGATGAATATTTTCTTCAGACCATCCCAAACATAAAAACTTATTAAGTCTACATAGATGTCTGCTTTCAGAGAAGTCCGCGATAACGTTCTAAAACATAACAGAATAATTCTTTATGGAATATTCACCTTACATCACTGGGGAAAGATCTGAATTTCTACTGGCTAGATTTTCTCCCAGTCCTTTCCTTTCCTGGTCCAAGTCTTACAAGTTTTAGGTGATAAGAAAAAATCAGTTTAAAACAGTCCAAGTAACTTCTGATGGTTTTCAATAGAATTGGTTAACTTCCAGTGAAGATAGAACACAGTGAGATAGTAACACTCTTAAATTAAGCTTTCAGAAAGGTATTACATTTTATGTTCAGCATTAGTTATGCACTCATCTGCATACTTTAATATTTGCCAACATTAGACACAGTAAAGTAAGGAGTTCTGTGAAGGTGGCTAGAATATTAGGTCGGTACATGATATGCCGAGTGCATCACCATGTGAAGATCTGTTTGGAATTATGCATGTAATAATCAAATTTGTTCCAGACATAAGGAAAGCAGAAAATTGGTTATGCTTAATTTTGCAGCTGCATTCAGGTGAGTTTTTCAAAGACTCTGTGTGTGTATAAATATTGGTATTCTACTGCTTCTGAAAGATGGATAGTTAGTCCCTTCTGTCCGTATTTCTGGCAAACACAGAATTATAAATATGCACATTTTGTAAAAGAGCTCATTTTCAGGATCCAGATACTCTCAGGTAATTGTTCTCCGCCCAGGAGTTGTAACAGTGGTTACCCTGAAAATAGTGATAGAGCTGCAAGAAGAAGAGACATCCCAGTTGGTAGGAGCTGAGCTTTTTTTTCCAGTGCTCAAATCCTGTCAGTACCACAAACAAGAGCTTCCAGATTTCACACGCCAGCGACACCAGTTGATAATACACAAAGAAACTAACTTCCTTTTGAAAATATGTTACTTCTGCAACAATTAATTCACATTACTCCTTGAAAACACTTAACCAAAACTGACATTCCTGGTCACTGCTGACCATATTTGTGAACCTCACAAAAGACGAACGTCACCAAGCAGCAGTCCCTACTCCAAGATGTGTGGCTATCAGGGGCCCGTTGCATACCAGGATTGTCTTGATGGACCTGGATCTCAGGAACCTTTGGGCTTTTTCAGCAGGACTGGGCTGCTAGTTTAGTTCACTCTGTCTTGTGAAACCACAGCCTCAGAAGAGATTAGTCATAACACTTCAAATTCTTTTTTTTTTTTTCCGTTGAAAAACTCTAGTTTCACCAAAAGGTGTTGCTATTAGCAACTTCCCAGTTTTAATGCCGTATAAGTAGGGAATGTTCTTAGAGAGAAAGAAAGTGGAGAGACAGGCAGGAAGAAAGGGGGGAAGGTGGGCTCTAAGGAAAACTAGCAGAGCATAGTGAAATCTGAAACTTTCACAGCAGTTCTGTGAGAGTTTTATTAAACTCCCAGATCTTTTGAGTTTGAGCTTCAGGTAAAGCAATTTAATGATAACTGTTCCAAAGAGAGAAAGGGAAAGCACTTGCAGAGGGGTTTGTAGCCTAGTAGAGTATATGCATAGATTATCCTTTTCTAACTGGATAGAGGTAAGGCTTAAATATCAAAATCTTTCTGCCAGGCAAGTGCCATAATATGCAGGTGAGTTGTTATCTTACTTAGATTGCTCTTGTGTTAGTGGAGCACCGGAGAGAAAAAAAAATCCACAACTTTTTGCCGACTTTAATACAGAACAAAACCAACTGCTTGAACGTTAGAAATCCATCTTGAAATAGGAATTCTTTTCTTAGGCCCGTCTATCTTTTATCCCTGTACCTTTGTTCTGTGTCTTCTTTCAAATTACGTTTATTTAATTTTTACACCACTTTATTTCTGCTTTCCACATTCTGTCTACCCTTTATTCCTATTCCTGTTCTATTCTTAGTTATCTGCATTTTTCATCACCAGCTAGCCTTTTTCTCCTTTTCTCTCTTTTTTTTTCCTCTCTCTCCATTCTCTGTCTTTTAAGTATCTCCATGTCGTGAGGGAAAGAAACAATAAAGCAAACTTGAGTAAGAACATACTGATGCATCCATGTGGGACACCGTAGACATAAATGCAATGAGCTAGTGATCTGTGGAAATAAAAATCAATCAATTACAATCAAAATGCTAACCAGGCAAAATGCAATATATTTTTTCAATAGTGGAACTCAAATATTTATTCAAAATGAATGAACAATTACAGTATCTATTCCCCTGCATCTGTCTAGCTTTTAACTGTTAGAAAATCCACTCAGTGTTTTTAAATGAAAAATGGATTATATAAATATAGGATTTCATTACCAAGACTCATTCTTTTGTGAAATAGTTTTACTTACTTGTAAACTAGTTTCCTAACTTTAGCAACTTGTTAACACTTTAGGATTAGATATGTTTGAAAGCCGTGTACAAGTGACATTGTACTCTTGTCAGTAGGCTTGAAGGGAAGATCCAGTGTGACTTGTATTATACTGAGAGATACAATTCTTTTGAATTGTTCATATATCAAGGTTTTTTACAGGGATTTTATTGTTCCTTATGATAATTCCAGTCAGACAGGAACTATATTTATCAGCAGGCCATACAAATATAAGTTGGAAGGAGAAACAGTGAGGTGTAAAATTGCTTCTCCTTAAAGTGGAGGCAATTTCTCCCTTCTCTTTATTAACCCTTATTAGCTAATTACCGGATTGGTGACTGTAAAGGTTTAGCCCTGACCAAGCCCCATCGGCAGCTAAATGCAAGGCCAGACAGATTTAAATTTTTCTCTGATATTTTGTATATCTTTTCTTTTTCTTATTTGAAACAGTGCATGGTTATTGTTAATAATTAAAATAAGCATTACTTCACTCATTTGAAGATGTAAATGAAATCTTTACTAGACCAAATATCATGCCCTGTACCTTTCCAGGTAGCACTTTCTTCAGTAGGAGGTGAAATTCCCCTGGGTGTTAACTCCATCTATGATTCTGTGGGTAGACAAAGGATTACAACAGCCAACAAAGAGAAACCATTACCTTATTCTCCTCTTTCTGCCCCCTTCCCTTCTCTTGTTTGGATGGCTCAGACTTTTTCTTTGGGATAAGTCTGTTGTTTATTAGGCTTTTTAAAGGACGGATTTAAAGGACTAAGAAGAAGAAGTACAGATCCTTTTTAAATTTTCAGAAATGTTTCCTGGAATGTTGTGAGGAGGTCTAGAGCAGAGTAAGATAGAGTGATGTGAGCAAGTGGTAGGACTGCGATGTTTCCACAGAAGCAAGTGAGGAGAATGGACCTCCTAGAAAAGGTTTTAGCAGAAGGTTTGATTGCAAAAGACTGTCATTATCTTGATTCAGCTTGCTGTTATACAGTAGCTGTGTTGTGTCCACTTTGTGAAATGCCTGCGGTTTGGGTTAATATGTAAATTAAAAAAGCATGCTTAGGATAGGTTCATTAACTGTTTACTTGCTCCTGGCAAAGAATTTGGGGAGAAGTGTCCATCAGAACCTTTCTTCTCTGGTTACACCATTAGGTTCTTTTCCTCAATAGGTCAAAATGAAACAAAATGTTGTGTTTGAGCTGAAGTGTTTTTCTTGTCAATGTTTCACCTTGATAAGAAGTAAGGCATCTTTACTTAAATTTATATCTTACTTAACAGTCTCCAAATAAAAAATTTCCCCCATCATTTTGTATCTTACTTTTTATTTCCTCTGCATCTTAACGCCATGTATCTAAAGGGCAGAAGATATTTCCTAGCTGCTTTGTCTCTGTCAAAGGTCAGAGAAATCTAGATGAGATATTTACCTGTATTTTCGTTTGGGTTTAAATGAAATTTAAACCTACTTTCTGCTAAGTGGACTAGTGCCCTCTTCAGTATCACGGCTTCTCGTAACAGAAGTGTTACGAGCTACTGATTGCGGATTGCAGGAAAACAAGCTTCTGAAATGTTACGACAGATACAAAGTACTGTTTCATTTAATTCCTTTCTGTGTGGAATAAAAAAACCTCCCACCCTTCTAGAGATGTAGAATAATAAAGGGTACAACCTATGCAGCTGTCTTACCTACTAGATTTCTTCAACCAAATTCAATAAAAAATGAGTTATGTGTGCTCATGTCTGCTTTCCCTATTGAGATGCCAAAGTCAGAATGACTGAGTGCATGCTTTGAGAGCACAAATTTTAGGGATAAAAAATAGCTCTTTCTGGTAACTTTACAGATAGATACATAGGCAGAACATGAGCAAACACATTAATGAAGTCAAGCTTAAATAGAAAAAGCTACTTTTTGTCTTAGAAAAGACTTTGCAGAATAGTTGGCAGTTCTTTTGAAATAATGCAGCAACACTAACTGACAGTAATAGCTACGGTCAGAGAAAATTCAGGTCAAAAAATAAATGAAGCAGAGTAAAGTAGCACAAGGGTGTTGCCAGATCCCGTCCTTTTGAACACAGGAGCGTGTGTCAGTGTAAGAATCATGTGTTTAGGTCTTCTCTGCAATACCTGGAGCATGAAACTGCAGGTTTGATCAGAGATGGAGAAAGTCTCCTTAGTAAGAGGTTTGCTTCTTGGTAGCATTACAGCTGAGGCAGGTGCCTAGCTTTAGTTGAAGGGTTCTCAGGCTGTCAGGTCCTAAACATGTTACAAAGTTGTCCTTGTAACCATAAATGTCACAATGAAAGACTCAGAGCTTTATTGTTTATGTGTTACGTTGTCGAATGCCTGCTTTTCAAAGACTGCCTGCTTCTTATTATAGTGTCAGACATACACATTTTTTTGTTTTGTTTTGGGTTGGGTTTTTTTGTGCGCGTGGTTTTCTCCCATTGTCCATAGCTTGAGATGAATGGTAGACTTACCTTGGAAACAAGAAAACTATGAGAGAACACTCAGAAGGAAGACATGGCCTCCATTGAATCGCTGGAGTTTTGCCCAAGATTACTGGCAGTCAAGACTTAGATTTTCTGAAGTTTCTGGCTATTTATTTGTGCATGTTTGTGTTTATGGGAGTCAACAACAACAGATGCACACAGTGCTTCATAGGTTTGGGCTCCACAGTAAATTCTATTGCACTGGCAGATGGTACTTTCTTCTTGACCACACCCTTTACTTGCAAATGCAAAGCACTTCTGCTTCAGGGTAAACAGTCACCTTCTATCTTTTCCTGCTGGAAAAAGTTCTTGGATGCCAGCTAATGAAGTAACTTTCCTGTGAGCCTGGATCTTCAGTTGCTTAGTCTTTCCACCTAAGGAAAGCCCAGCAAGTCCCTAGAAATCATCTCTGCATTTGACCTGGAAATTTTGTCCCACAGAGAGGAAATAAAAGGATTTTTCTTGCTATTGCAAGAGAAATTGGCCACCTGGAGAAAGCAGAATCAAGGACCCTGTAGACAACAGTCTTCTCAAGACAGCTGTTTCTCCCCAGGATTCTTTCAAATGCTGTACGTTAGTTTGCGATGCTAAACCAATCACAGCTGTCAGCAGCAGGATATAATCACAACTGTTGTTTTACATCAAATACCCAGATAGTATGCAGAAAATTGTAATAAGCTATTATATATTTATTGTCAAATCTAAGAAATATCAGTGAGCATTCTTATTCATTATGTCATGTCTTCAGGTTCTCTTTTAGTTCTTTTCCTTTGAAGAACACGTTAAGAATAAGTTACTCAATCATTGATAAAGAAAATAGGTTTTTTTGTTTGTTTGGAATTCTTTTTGTAATATATTTGGCTTCCATTTTTTTCCCAGTTAGTACCATGACTGTCATTGCTGTAGTTCGTTGCAATCAGCTTTTGTCTTTTTTATCACGATTGATTTGTGTTGCTAACAGACTTTGCTACCTATCTGATATTCCATGTCAATTATGAAAATGACACAGAATACTCATGATTCCTCTGGCGACTTTCTGGTGTCATGGAAAATTATAATTTGTTCTGTGGCTTTTATCTTTCAACCACTGTTTAATCTTTGTGAAGCCTTGCGGTTCCTTGGCCATTTAGATTCTTCAAGAAATATTGGTGATAAATCAAGTTGAAAAATCTTTGGAAATCCAAGTAGACTATAACAAGTTGATTTCCTTTATTCATACACTGACTTTTTCAAGGAATGCCATCAGGTCTTTGATGTCTTTGATGTGTCTTACAGAAAAACATGATTATTTTTCAGTCTATTATATCTATGCACTAAATTCTCTTCCTTATTATATTTTCTAAGAATTTTCTCAGTGCATGAATGAGTCAATGGTCAATAGTTTCACAGAACTCCTTGGGAAAAGGAGCACAATAAACAGATGTTGCATTAGCCATCTTCCAGCCTTCTGGTACCAAAAAGGATCAATAGAGAATTTTACACCATCGTGGTAGCACATAGTTATATGCTCACATTTTTCTAGGAGTGTCAAATAGATATATAAATAGGCAGTTATCAGTCCATATCATTCTATTCTTCTATCAACTTTGTGTTTCTTTCTCCTTTTTTTATTCCATTTTTTTTAATTTCTTGCTGTATTTGACATATGCCTATGCTACAAGCTCTCCAAAGTAACAAAAGTCCAACTTGATTTCTAACACATTGCACTGAAAACAAAAAACCCTAAAAAGTTGAAAATAGATGAATAGAATAAAACATATCTAAACTCATAATTCTAGTAAATGAAAAACATATGAAAATAAAAATCAAAGACCAAGGCTTATGTCCTGGATACAGGCTTAATTAAATAAGAAAAAAAAATGTCAGTTTGGATATCCTTAATTTGAAAGCGGTCTCAGTGAAAAACAGTATCTCTTCAGGATAGTAGTGAATAAGCTCTCAAATCACAGCTGCCAAATTCCCCCAGTCTGGGGGACCTCACATGAGAAATGTCACTTTCTCTATAGCATTCCAGATATCATGAGAAAAACAACGCACAAGAAGGGTCTGGCTTTTATATTGAACTGCTGCTGGCTGAAGCTTAAGGACATGTGCCGAACATGTAACCTCTACTGTCTAACTCCTGTCTTGTTACCACCTTTTCACAACCTTACAATATTTTCCTTCTTTCATATTTCTTTATTTTCTTTTTAATAAGATCTCATATAATCAGTCAAATCTATTGTGAACAGTGTCCAGAAAAACAACTATGTGCACTGTCATAAATAAACTGACACAGATATGATTTTGCTTATGGTTGTTGCAGTGAGAAGAGGTTAGTTCCTGCCTCTCAAAAGCAGCAAGGTTGCAAACAGCAGTGAGCATCACAGACACAAATGCCATTTCATTTCTCTCTTTATTTTGTTTTCTGCCCTTTCCTGTGCATTTGTCTTCAAAGAAGTAGGATGATTTATCAGCACAAATACAGTTCATCTCACTTTACTTCTTTGCCTCAAAAAGGACAGTTGTTTTCACCTTTAGCTCTAATACACCGCCAAACTCTTTTCCCCTCTGCAATTTATCTGAAGTAGTGAGGGAAAGAAAGGAAAAGACATTGTCAAAATAAAGACCAAAACACTTTATATTTCAAGCTTTAACTGCTTTTCCCATCTTTCACTGTGCTTCTTAGAACCCAGCCAGCTGAGACCTGTATTCCAAATGCTGAATCTTGTTTAACTGTTCAGTATTTTTCAATGACACAGCTGTCTTTGCTTGAGTGACACCCTGGGCCCAAGTGTTCCATCAAAGTCCAAACAGTTCCTCACGCTCTTCTTTGTTCTAGCCAAGCATTCCATTTCATTGTCAAGAAACAGAAGTTTAGAGGCCAGCTACTTTCAGTAGCTACTGCTGGTTTAGATTTGACTCTGCCACCCATTTAGAAGAAAAGCTGTGAAAATATGCCCTTGAGGTGGCCTAGATTTCACAACCTGAAGCACACTCTGATAGTAAATTTAATAAATATGTAGAAAAATAGATAAAGGCTTCAGTCTGACAGATCCCTGAGTCTAGAAAGTGAGACTAATTCTAGAAAACGACATATTTTACAGGTATTAAATTTGTATTTTGACTTGTAAGAATAGCCAGCCTCCTTTATATTGCCCATACGCAAGATCAGTATTGGATCGTAATTTTGTGGGGATTGAAGGAAGGTTTCTCAGTGAACTCACAAACTAATTAAGGAAAGACAAGCCAGAATCGTAGATGTAACAGACAGAAACAGGAGGGGAGGGAGGATGAAAGAAACCACAGCAACATTATTTTTTTTGAACCAATAGGCTTATATAAATTCTGACATAAATGACATTTTCTGTGATGGAATGAGTGTTACCTGCTGTTCTGCTAATTGTACTTTGTCCCATGTGTTCTAGTGCCATCAGTGTTGTATTGGAAATGCAACAGGTAGAAGGAAGAATGTCAGAGAAAACGCTTGCTTTTAATTCTTTCATCGCTTTTAAAGATAATTCTGCAGTAAATAGTTACAAACTACTTTGTCTTTTCATTCGGTGTCAGAAATAAAGACAAGATCTAAACCTGGATGGTCAATGAATCCATGTGCTATTGTTTTGTTGAATGTTTTGTTCTGTCTAACGTTTATATATTATAGGAATAGGGAGAACTATTATTTGTCAGGAGCTTTTTCCTCCTCAGATGGGGTTTGCATAGACTTACACTGATTTGTGTCATGATAGTCATTCACAACTAAAAATGTATTTGTTTTTAAACCCTGTGATGCAGAAAAAAAGCAGTCTAACTAACCTTCAGTGTTTGAAATACCCTGTAGAGTTGAATTAAAAATTTAAATGTACATTTCTGGTTTGGACCAGTGCATTAAGTTTTATCTATTACTCACTAGTTCTTGCTCTGGAAAATACCATGAAGAATAATTTCAAACTCATCTTTTCTAAGTCAATTATAATTCTATTAATAACAGTAATATGCCTCCTTGTTTGCTCTTTTACCAGTTAGAATTCTCATAATCACATGTAAGCCATTACTATTGATATTTTCTGTTCCTGTTCCACTTCAGCTGTGGCCTCCTTGAAATAAAGAGTTCAGAACTGCGCTCAGTATGCATGATGTGGGATGTATATTGTTAGTTTATGCTGGCTTATGCTCCATTTCATTCCTAATAATCCCTATTAGCCTATTTGGTTTTTGTTCTCAAATAATGCAAGTACAAGAGATGCAAGGAAGCAAACAAGTAAGCAACATACGGTTCAGGTTTTTTGGATACTTCTGTCAATTAAAAGCATCCATGATACTTTGAAAACCTGATACCTTTGTTTCTTCTTTTTTTCTTTTTTTTTTCCTGAAGAGCTACATAGCAACTAGAATTTTTCTCAACAAGAAAAAGTTTGGTTTTATTTTTTCTATTTTAGAACAAAAAAAGGATATAGGGTGATTTCCTAAGAAAGAGAAATTACAAAAAAACCCCATTTATTTCTAGAATCTGCCCATCCATCCACCTGCATAGACATCAATATGTACTGGACTCAAGTCTGGGGCTTAGACAAGGCAAATCTTCAGAGCATGAAATGGATAGAAAGTCAGATTACCATGTTTTAGAAACCTCCATTGAAATTGACTTGTTCTGGTAAAACACTTCCCTTTTAACAGACTGTATTTTCTAAAAGAAAATATTTGCAGGGAAGAAACTAGACAAAATATTTCTTTTACTGAGCATGTAAAAGTATTTAAGTATGTTTTCTTATGCTCTGTTTGTTAAGTGGAACCCACCAATAACCTGTAACACAGAAAAGACTAAATTAGAATCAACTAGACTAAATGAGTTGGAAGGGACCTCCAATGACCCTGTAGTCCAAATGCCTTGTGCTGTTGAGGTCGTTGTCTGAAAGACTCTGAAGCACTGGCAGGTATGAGATATTGTCCACATCTTTAAGAAGCCTGTAGCAATATCACAGTATCACAGTATCACAGTATCGTAAGGTTGGAAAAGACCTTTGAGATCATCGAGTCCAGCCTATGGCCCAACACCTACACCTACTCCTACTTGTCAACTACACCATGTCACTAAGTGCCTCATCCAAATTCTCTTT
>VWPV01020398.1:57864-73310 GCA_013389885.1 Geococcyx californianus
TATTTCCCTCAGCGACCGATAAGGATTGAAGGTTGTTGCTGTCCTATTTTTTTCCCGTTAATATATTTGAAAAAGCTCTTCTTGTTGTCCTTAACACAAGTGGCCAGTTTAAGCTCCAGCTGGGCTTTTGCCTCCCTAATTTTCTTCCTACACGACTTGACAATATTTTTTTGACCGCCATCTCAGTAAAGAATTGCTTCCTGATGTCAAGTCTGAACTGCCCTGATGCAATTTTCAACTGTTTCCATGTGTGTTTCCAGGACACAAGGGAGAAGTGATCAGGACCTCCCTCTCCATTTCCTCTCCACAGGAAGCTGTAGAGACCAATGAGGCTATCCCTCAGACTCCTTTTCTCCGAGCTAGACAAACCCAGAATCCTAAGCTACTCCTTGTATGACATTCCTTCCAGGACTTCCATCAGCTTTATTGCACTTCTCTGGACACATTCCAAGACTTTAATATCCTTTTTAAATCATGGGGCCCAGAACTGTACACAATATAAGGAGTGGGGCCTAAAACTCAAAATCCCAAACACTTCGCCCCTCTGGTGCAATGTATGGAATAGCTAAGCTAATACCAGAAGATCAGGTCCAAGAAATAAAGTAAAGTTGCTCCTGATCATGTTGTCTTGACCTATATATGTCATAAGATGGTAAGTAGTATCTGCGCACCTACCACCTAGCTAAAGGCCCACTGAGGATGCATCATGATACTTATTGAACTTCCAAAAATATTGCCACGAACACGTAATACTACATTCATTTAGCTGCTTGTCTTTGGTTTCGCTTTATTCCTCTTGTGGGTTCAGCTCTTTGGTCTGTTATGTATTCAAGAAAGCTTTGTTATATTGGTTGACTTTGTTTAGTTAGTTTAGTCATAAGCATAAGTAATGAGAAATAGTTGTCATTATGTGTGTATAGCACCTGGCACTGAGCAAATTTCCAGAGAATGGAACAGCATATTACAATTAATAAAATTGTTTCTGCTACTTATTCATTATATGTCCAATAAAACCGTTGTATTTCCCCCTTATCTGCATCATTTCCTGTTTAAAGGGCACAAAAATAATTACTCACCATGATTAACGGTTTAGAATCTCTTTGAGATAATCTGATGAAAGATGAAACCGAAGAAGAAAAAATCAGTACTATTAGCTGTAATGTTGTTATTAGTTCAGTATCATCACTATGAAAGAGTCTTAAATTATTCTTGCAGTAGGAGTTGTCCTTCCATGCCGATATAAATGAAGTGCAGCTATTCTGTTCTGTGACAATTATGTGAGTTTGATCAAATGAACAAAGGAAACTCAATAAACATGATCTGGATGTTATTTTGGGAAAATGCTCACTTTCTCACTCACCAGATTATTACCAAAATGTCAGCTACTATAACTGCTTTGCTAAATAATATTTGCTACAACGTTTGTTAAAAGTTAACTATGTTTTGCAGCTCATTAATCTGAAATAATTGTTATCAAACTATGAAGAAATTGGCTCACTGATCTTAAAAATGCCAATATTCTATGAAATTTTTGTTCTCATTCGTATATACATGCACATAAGTTGATAAATCTTGTTCGGAACTAAATTTGTAATACAGTAATAATTAAGTATGATAAATTTTCATTTTACAGTTATGCTATACTTCTACACATTTTGCATATATGAATGTTGTTTAATACAGTCAGTATACATGACTAATTTTTGCCATGCACCAAGTCAGACAGAATACCTAATGAACAGAAATGTTTTTCTTTATACTGCATCTTGATAAAACTGTTTTATGACACAGATCATCATCCTAGCTGCAATTAATGATGGGAATGGACGAGGAGAAAAGCTTCTGTGCTAATGAATCTCGTTGAAATTTGTGAAATTTTTTAGATGGGTGTTAATCTAATTGGCAAAAATGAAGTAAGGTAAAACAAATCCACAAAACCCTGTACATATCTCCTGGGACATTTAAACCTGATCTTCTACTGCAGCCTTCTGCCCAAACAGTATCATTGCATGGAAATATGTTAAATGCTGATACGTTTTGCTGGATTCTAAAACAAATGTTTTTACTTGAATGGCAATACTTGAGGAAAACTCAGAAATCAACATATTTTTATAATATAGTTCAGCTGAGCATAAGGGGAACTAAGCAAAGTACATGAAATTTGCTGTGAGAAGTTTAGTGAAGTATGTAAATTAAAAATGTAAAATTTAAAAAAATTAAAGTCTTAAATTACTGGAAAACCTCTGTAATGTTGTATGATAGAAGGTCTTTCTCCAAAGTTGCTTTCTCTGTTAGTAATACAGTATTAGCCTTCCACCTCCATCCTCAATACTGACTTTGAGTTCTTTCTCTTCCTTTGAAACCATCCCTAGGTGGATGATGGATCCGTCTCTAGGTAATGGATGACCAGGCGAGCATATGCTTCATAAACCTTTCCAGCCCTGCTGAGTACTTAATACTTGACCAAGATTCATACTTTTACAGAGAGATTAATTTAGGCATCAAAGGTTGAAAGGTTTTTACTTTATACAGATAATTATTTGCCAACTCCACAAAAAAAAGTCTCCGCAACTCTCTGTTTGCGGGACTGTGAGGAAAGATGGAAAGCCTGTACTTGTGAAGATGATAGTTAATAGTCAAATATGTATCAGTATTTTACAGAGGCCATAGAAGAAACTGCTAATTTACAGTACCTCATCCAATTCCATCTTCCAGTAGTCTTGAGCTACGAGTAGTTGATTATATCTCCCCTGGTCCAAGCCAGCTTTTCTCTCCAGCGTGTCTTTAGTTGTCAGTGAGTCTTTGCTAGCCGAGAGTTAGACCATATCCAGATGATGATTTCCAAACCTATTATAACGTGCTGGGTTTTAATATCAGCCATCTAAAATGACTGACAGATCAGAGGCAGCCACAAATCAGTGACAAATGAAAGCCAGTCACTTTTCCTGGCTGAAGTGTCTTCTGTCAGTCCTTCATTTTATGGTCATAGTACATTTCCAGCTATGCGGAACAGTCTGGTGCTGAAACAGATGTAATCAGCTGTTCAATGACCTCTATGAAGAAAATAAATTTCATCATAGTTAAATCACATAATGGAAATTTACTTGGATTCTGTCACCCTGTCAAATAAGCATAATGAATACAGCCACTCTGTCACTCGGTGTCCTTGAAACAGATTGAGGTATTATATTATAAACATAGTGCAGTACTGAAGTATATTTCCCCTTCTGACTTGGTAGACATTAATGAAGGTCATTCTGGAGGCAATGTGTTAATCTGGCAAGTACCAACCAGAAAAACTTTTCTCTGTGGATTGTACAGAGTATAAATAAAATGTGTAGTATATATCTTCAGGTTAGAACTTTACACAACATTGTACCTAGAGGTAGTATGTTTCTCAAATATTTTATACCAGTTTAGTCAGCGTTGCAGGTGTGACTGTGAATGGATTACAGGAGGTCTTTGCTTAAGCTTGGCAAACATGTTATGTCATGGCACTAACATAAATACTCAGAGTGGATCAGACATTCATGAAAGAATTGTATTCATATTGAAATATTAAAAAAACCTTAGCAGTATTTAGATATCTAAAAGTTAAAACATTTTAGAAAAATATGAATGCAAATTCTAGAAATTATTTTGGAATGAGAGCATTTTGAAGCAGGTGTTGAAAGTTGAATTGAGTTTTACTGAAAGTTTTAAAATTAAATAAAATGTCCATTGGGATTAAAATAAACATATAAATCAATTTCAAGTTCTGGAAAGCCATGTTTAGTAACAAACAAGTGATGTGAAGGATATTACAAGTTATATCATGTCACACAGACATATTGTGTACATCTATACAAAAGAAGGCCCAAGGTATTTTCTAGTTGCATCTGAAATGGAAATCATACTTCTGTGGTTAGATCTTGGAACAGCATCATAATCTTATCACTGAAGATCCTAAAGACATTTATTAATTTATTTTTCAATGCTTATCACAACAATGAGACAGTCACAACTGAAATAATTTTAGACAGTATAATTATTAAATAGTATATTTAGAATATGACTAATAAGCTGATTTTTTTTACATAGGTCTAAGATGTGTGTTTCTATCTATAATTAAATTTAGTTGTAAAACTGTGAAATTATGAAAATATGAAAAACTAAAAGGAATTGTCTGAAATAAGATCAGATGCATTAGTATTGGAGAGAGAGATGCTTCCGTTTTAAAATACGTGACTTGCACTGAAAACTGCAAAATGCCTCTCTGGTTTGGTGCAGGTAGCCTCAGCTTTAGGATTATATTTTCCAGTGGAAATCTAAAAGCATGTGCTGTAACTATGAGTAAAAGCTAGATTTTCTTATTAGTTTGGCTAAAGCTTTGCTAGTGTGATCAAGAAAGTTTCATTAATCCCTTTCATTAACTCAAAATTCAGGAGGATTTGAGGATTTTCAGCATTAGTCTACCTCCCTGTTCCTGTAGGAACAGAATCTTTTATTGTGCTTGTTCTGTAAAAAGGAAAAAGATGTAATCCCCATAAAATTTTCTTCTTTGCTTATTATGACTATTAACCTGTTGTTTAAAATTATATGGCTCCTTTTGACTTTCAGAGACATGCTGAAAGCAGGTAAGAAAATTAAGGCACAGTAAATGGTTATACAATAACAATTACATTTTAGCAATATTCATTTGTATCTGGGTTACACCTGGAGGTCCTGTCTGAAATGAGTGCCTTACTGTGTTAAGCATGGGGCTAACCTACAAAAGATGGCTCTTTCCTCAAGAGCTTGCAGTCTCAATACTGGCAAAGACTCAAGACTGACAAAGGCTAGAAGAAATCATTAATTAATTCACCAGATTTCACATAGGAAACTTTAACACGAGAGGTTTGCGTCTGTCAGGTTTTACAGTTTTTTTTCCTGACAAAGCTTTTATGCTATGTTTTAAGGTATAATTTTAAAATGAGATCAGTTAGTCAATAATCAGTGTAAAATATCTGTGAACAATTAAAAATAAGCCACTCTTATTCCTAAAACAAAAGTTCAACACAATCTTTTGCATTCACTTAAAATCCATTTTAATGATGCAATTCCCAGGAACGCATGCCTTAAATAACTTGTAAGCAGTCTTAGAAATAATCTGAAGGCACCACTGTGACTTTGACCTGGGGAGGCCTGTCATTGGGTTTCTTGTGTTGATCAGGTGGCCTTTTGGTTTCTTCATCTCCTCTTCAGTATCAAGATAACTTTTTGATTTTAAATTCAAATCTCTTAAATCAGCTGAAGTAAAGTTTCATAAAAGACTACCCAATGTACTGGCTTGTCTATTGCTTAGCATCTTATGTGACATTCATTCAAACTCACATCTGAACTGCCAGTAAATTTATTTAAACTTGTCCTTAACTTTACAGGAGTGAATTCGATAGGATCAATTTCAGTGGAATTGTTGGCACAGTAATGCTCATGTAACTTAATGAATATGTGTTCAAAATCTGGTGTAAAACTTAGCACTGAGCATAACTTACAGCTTCTTCCTTGGGAGGACTGCAATGGTTTAATTTAAAGTTTTTAAAGGTTTTTATTCAATTCTGGAAGAAAACAATCACCAAACCCAATGAAACAAACCAAAAAGCCAGCACCAACAAAATATTTCTAAGGGATTTAAATATCCAAGAACTTCTGTGCATTTGATTTTATGACACATTAAGTTGTAAAGATATAGTTGTCTCTTTATTTAAATAAGGGATCAGTAATCCCATGAGAGACCTTAGTCTGCTAAAAGTGCTGGAGTGAGTTTGCAGATATTGCAGTCCAAATGAGGCAGTGGGCCACAAAAGAAAAAAAGTTGCCTTTAAAATGGCATTAATGTAAAATACACGTGATATTAAGCCAAAGCAAAAATGACCAATTTTCTCAACAGGAACTTGATAAAACTCATTAAAAGCAAGATCCGCATCAAAAGATTTTGATTGTACATAATCAGAGAGGAAAAAAAAGGGAAAAGTTCTAATGATTCTGAAAGAACATCTTGGCAGTAGTATAACATGTTGCACTTGTATAATCTACTAATTAGAAATGTGATGTTTGATTTGAGGATCAGTTCGCATGATATATGACCAAGATTTTGTAAGTGAATACTGCTTTTACATGCCTCCAAACAGAAGGGGTACCTCTCTTCAAGGTCTGTCTCTTTAGGATATTCTCTGATATTCTCAAGATAAACCCATCAGATAAGCTCTAGATAATTTTAATATCTAGGTTAATATGTACAGTTAAAAAAATTTGAAACTTACAGTTTTAAAAGCACATGCTTGTAGTTGTCTTTACCTCACAGAGTCATTGCATATTCTATCATAGGCCTAGATGGGTAGGTTTCAGACTTTGCACATGACTGCACTATTTTTTTTTACTACTACTTTCAAGTTGTTGTTATTGTTTTAGCAAGAACATATCTGATCTTCTTGCAATGTGTGTAGATGTTATCAATAGATACAAGCAGACAAAACTGCAGAGATTTTTAAAACATTTTTTTGAACAAATCTAGGCTATAATCTGAACAAAAATGGAAGACAGTTTCTTATCATAGATCTTCAAAAATGTGACGGTTACACTGTCATAAAAAGACTGAGTATGAGAAAGCCTCATAGTACAGTCCAAAAAGATTTTGTTAAATCATACAAAAGAAAGCTGCTTAGACTTTGGTAAACTAACTCAGGAAATGTTCAAAATTTTTCCACTGTATGCAGTTACAGTTTCAGTCCTTCTCCTGGTAGCTGTTGCCATCTCTGGGTCTGACTGAAGTATCTTTCTTGGACTATTCAGTTTGTTCTCTATTTACACTGCTCTGGGCTTCTCACTCCTTTTTTCCCCTCATATTTGTTCCCAACTGGCTGAAAAGAAAAGTATATAAAAAAAATATTATTTCTCCCTAATTACTTTTAGCTTCTTTAAAAGATTTTGTTTTAGGATTTTTGAAAAAAATGAGGTGCATGCAGATACCAGTCCTTTTTACCTGCAAATTTTTTCTTGGGTTCTGGTTATCTGCTTGTTATTCTTTTTTCTGTATTGAACTGCCCGTTTTCCAGTGCTTACTTTGTCTTCCCCTTTCTATTTTGATGCTTTGCATTCTAGCCTATATAATCTTTCTCTTACACAATATATATCCATATGAGTTATCCCTTTATTTGGGGAAACCTTTTAACTTTTGCTTCAGAAGGATTCTATTTGTAACAGGTACCTAGAAGTTGTATCTCAATGTTTAAATGGCTGTGTTGTAATGAACTAAGAAAAAGTTTTATAAAAAAGGATGATTGTTCTTTGGTTGATATTTTATATTGGTTGAAAATCACTGTGTACAGTCTGAATGACTGATCTGAGCAACTGTGTGTTCAGGCAAAATGCACGTATAGTTTAGTAAGAGGAGGGATAACTCATATTGATATATATTGCATGATAATCTTTATTGTCCATGAACTTGTCTATATTCTAGTAGGTATAGTTGTTAATGCTGTGGGTGTATATGTCCCAACTCAGACTCCTTCGAAACTGAATAGTCCAATGCTAATGGGTAGGGATCACACCTTCTAAGTAGCAGTAAATATTTAGGTCTACAGATTGATCCTTGGATAGGACCCCAAAAAATGGAATTGAAAGGGATGCTTAAAGACTGGCTACATCAGATTGATAAAGAGGTTTTAAAACCATTGCAGAAAGTAAACATCTTGAACAGCTATGCAATTCCTCGGATGATCTACTCGGCTAATCAATCAAATGTGAAAATCACGTATCTCAAAACTCTTGATGCAGAAATAAGATCAGCCGTCAAGAACTGGTTACATCTTCCAGCTTGTACCTGTGATGCCATCTTATACTCAGCAATGAGTGATGGCGGATTGGCTCTAATGCAGTTATCGAAGTAAATCCCTAGTATCCAGGCTCGAAGACTGCATAGAATTGCACAGTCTTCAGATAAGGTGATCAAAGAATTGGCAAAGGGTGCTAACATCGAAGAAGAGTTTAAAAAGTTGTGGATAACAGCTGGTGGAGACAAAAAGAAAATACCATCTATTTGGGATTCGAGTTCGACGATAACAATATCTGAGATCTTGAGTGGCGATGAACCAGACTCGGAATGAGAAACATCTGTGCCAAGAACTATCTATCTGAGACCTTGTAATTGGAGGAAAAGGGAATTTACCAATTGGACAAAACTGTTGGCACAGTTGAAAATGATAAGATCAGTAACAACTGCATTAGGAATTACAAGGGCATTCCTTGCAGAAAGTTGATAACAGCTCTGCAATTGAGGGCAAATGTCTATCCTATGAGAGAGTTCTTATCTAGAGGGAGGCAAGACCCTTGGATAAAATCTTGCAGGCATTGTGCTGCTGAAAATGGATCATGTGCCCACAGGATTGGATATTGTCCTCTGATGCAAAATATGAGAATAAAGAGGCACAGTCAAATCTGTGAGATCTTAATTAATGAAGCCAAGAACAAGAATTGGATGGTGTTCCCTGAATTACAATAAGAGGTGAGAACACTGAGCTATATAAACTAGACATGGTGATGATTAAGGATAAAGCCACAATGGTAACTGACGTTACGATCCGATATGAAAGTAAAAGTAACACCCTAAAGGACACCGCTGAAGAAAACATCAAAAAGTATAAACATCTAGTGAAACACATCATGGAAATGACTAATGCAACATCTATTGAGTTCTTATGGCTTCCCCCTTGGAGCAAGAGGAAAATGGTATGTGGGAAATTTTGAGATTTTACAAAGGATCGGACTCTTAGATTCCTGAAATGAGAGAACGGCGCGTTGCCTATCTAAGTATGCCTTATTTTCCTCTGTTGATATAATTCATACATTTGCAAGTAAAACAAACAAAATTAATATAATATCATAAATATATTTTGTATGTGGTTCATGGTTTGCATGTGGTTCCCAATTTCCTAATTTGGTCTAACGTTTGGTTTCCTAATTTGATCTAACGTATTTATTTAATTGCATGTATTTATTAACTTATTGCATGTCTTTTTTGTATGATCCAATAAAGGTACTAGCCCATTATTTTAACATACTACTTCGGCTAATTTGGACTAATTGGCAAACAGTTGGGAAAGTATCTCGTGATGATTACTGCTTATCATGCTGCGAAAACCTAATTTGACTTGGCATGGTGGATGAGCCACCATCATCTTACTTGGCAAAGGTACACATACTTTGTGTGTGTACTTTACTAGCAGTCACTTACAAACATTGTTTTGGTAAAATTACCTTGTATTTCACAAGATTTGGGAGCTATGTAATAATGCATGTGTGTGGAGGGGATGGCTTTATTTCTGCCTTTTTCAGCAAGGAAATACATGTAGAGGACAAGGAAACAAATGCACATCTGTCCACACCATAACATTTTCTTGTCTTTAAGACAGTTGTGTCTACAGTACAGCCAATAGACAGAGCCAGCAAAGCGTGCCAATGCCTTATCTCTCCGCTAAGCTTATCCAGGGTATTTCATGACGTGCACTCAACACGAAAGAACAGTTAAGATAACTACACAGTCCTTCCACTCTGTAAGTTTTGCAAATCTCTTGCCATGGGACTTCGGAAGCTGCAAAGAGAAATCTCCTCTTCCTCCTGACTCCTGTTGGGTTTTTAGAGCAAACCATTTTAATTTCCCTGTGGAAAAGAGGGAGGGCTTTTAATCTGGATTAAAAGTGTGAAATATTTTACTGATTTTTAAATCAAAGTTTTCTGCATTAGCAAGTCCATAAAAACTGGGTATCTGTATTTCATAAATAAATAGTGTAAACTCAATGAATTAAAGATGCTGATTGTTCTTAAAACACCATGTAAATGTTTCTTTGCAAGCATGCATATAAAACAGTGCCAAGTGTAGGATAAAAGGCAGCCTTGCTTCTTGATCTCGGTAGTCAACATTACACTAATGTACAGCTCAATAGCAGATTACCATTTTCAAAGAATATGATTTCCATTTCTTATCATAACAAAAGAAAACCTCAAACATAAAAACCCCATATAACAAAGGAAAACAAGGTGCAGAAAGAGTATAAGTTAATTTATCAACTGCCTAAAACCTAGGTGAAGCAGAGTTAAACTTTCAGAAACATAAATCAAATCTGTCAGACTTAAGTATATCTCTGCAAAGATTTGCTTTCCTTTAAGCTTCAAGATTAATTTAAAAAAATGTTTGTAATGGTGATCATGTCTCTGATAGACGATGTAGGGTATGATTTGTGTATACGTTTTGCAGTGATCTGAATATTTGTACTTGAGATATTTCAGCATGGATAAAAGTGAGGTAGAGCAGAGAGCAACAATATTACCAGTACACTCTGTCAAAGCTGTCATCGTTTGGCACAGGTGCTTGCACCGTTCTTTCATCGTGGGCCTCTGGCAGCTGCTGTTTATAACAGAACTCTAGCTGAAAAGATAGATACCAACCTTCATTTAAGTAAAATGACTTTCTTCCTGAAAAATGTTTGGAATATACTTAATCATGAAAGGGGAAACATCTAGACTGTGTGTCATGCTCATGATGTTGAAAAATGGGCCATCTTGTGCAAAACTTATGTGAATATTCTTGATGGCTTTTTTTTTACTTCCTGTTGGATGTGATATAGAAGCTAAGATCGCATATCAGGAATTGCAATCACACTTTTAAACATCAACTTAGCTTGTGATTCAAAAGAATTTCAGGACTTTATTAATTTTTTTCTGTGAATTAAAGTTGCCTGGAAATAAAAGTCAAATGGAAATTAAAGTGATGCTGTAATCCAGATGTTCCATATTAAGTATTCTATCAGTAAACACTGTTAATATATTGTGTTATATAATGCTGTGTAAATAATATTATTGTCAAATTATTTACTTTCAATAATGTGAAAGAATGAGTTTTCCATTAGAAGGAAATAGTTAATAAAGATGCAAGCAGTAAAATTATAAAAATCACAGAAGTTAGATTATACAATGAATGTCCAGCAGATGGAGCTTCATACCTCTAAAATGTTTCATTTTGGTGCAGTCCAAAACTAAATATAAAGATTACAGCAAACATTGTATTAAACCCAAATAAGGCAGTCATATGAATGAAAAGCTTCAGCTGTTTATAAAAGCTCTTGTAACCTGTTGTTCATCAACCTTAGCAACACAGCTAATGTCCAAAAATGAGTGTATTTGATTAGAAAATACTAGACAAATGGGTTTTAGTATACTTTCCCCTGTTTTGTTTTTGATTTTTGTGCTTTCAGTTTTTTGTTTATTTTACATCTAGATTTGTGCATTCAAAGGACAAGCAGTAATTCTTAGACGTTTCTGCCAATTTTAGTACCAGGGAGAACCAAGTCACAGAAAGTCACAGAGATTTCAGGAAGATATAATGAATGTTGTCAGTTGTATGAGGTTTAACAAGGCCAAGTGCTGGGTCCTGCTCTTGGAGTGATTTTCCTCCTATACCTGATGCTGGTGAGGCCGCATCTCAAATATTGTGTTCAGTTTGGGGCCTCTCAGTACGAGAAGGACGTTGAGGTGATGTAGTCTGTCCAAAGGAGGGCAAAGGAAGCTGATGAAGGATCTGAAGAATGAGTCTTATGAGGAGCGGCTGAGAAGAGGAGGCTGAGGGGAGACATTATCACTCTCTATAGATACCTGAAAGAAGGCTGTACTGAGGTGGATGTAGGTCTCTTCTCCTAAGTAACAAGCAATAGAATGAGAGGAAAATGGATTCAGGTTGCACTGAGGGAGGTTTAGACTGGATATTAGGAAAAAGTCCTTCACCAGAAGGACCAGCCTGCCCAGGGAAGTGATTGAGTCAGCATCCATGGAGGTGTTCAAAAAATGTGTAGATATGGCACTTTGAGGCGTGGCTTAGTAGGGCTGGTGGTGTTGGGCTGATGTTTGGACTGGATGATCTTAGAGGTCTTTTCAAACCTTAATGTTTCTGTGATTCTGTGAATATCTAGTTGAATATAAGTTAAAGAAGTGTTTTGATAGACTGCATGAAATTAATTAGCTTTCATTTCTTGTGAGAAGTTATTAAGGAGAGTAAGGGCTACATCAATGAAATTTCTATGTAATATTGTAATTTGACATTAATATTTTTGAGGAAAACTTGAGATAACTTGCAAATAGGCTAACGTGTTCTTTTCTACCCAGTACCATTTTTACTGTAAAATGATATTTTAACTAGTCTTTAGTTTTCATGAAGATATTTACCCTGTTTATACTATATATGTTTTTCCAGAGAGCTTTAACAGTGGTGTTACGATAGAAAGTTTACTTAGAGGAGAAATGAATGCTTTTTGAAAAAGAGGCTTTGCAAACCAGGGGAAGGTGACTATTGCACTTTCTTGTTTATATTCTCAGGGCACATTCAATCATTCCCTCTGCCACATATTGAATTCAGCTTTTGATGCTTGAAAACTTGCCTAATCCTCAGCTTCTGTTAACAGAATTCCACCTGGGGCAGGCAAAAGGCCAAAGACCTTGTGTCTGTGTCAAGTGTCCATGTCAGTCAGACCTACATATTGGTAGGTATTAAACACCTCTTAAGCAGTAGCAGAGTTCATTAGGAGTGACAAGAACTCAGCGGACTGTGGCTGTGATCTGTGAAAAGTAAATGTTAGGTTTCACTTTATTGATGGTTACTTTGTAAATGATTTAAAAAGAAAAAGCAGTCAGAAAGAATATGTTTTATGTGTCTACTGTGGTTTTGCATAAATATTATACAAGTATGTGTGAAATCCAGTACTTTTGGAATAATGCAATATCAAATTCAAGGTCTCATTGTCTAAAATCCTGAGTATGTCAGGATTTCTGCATATATCAGCCAAACTTTCGTTCTGTTTTACTCAGAAAGATAAAAGTGACAGGACAGATCTTTAGACCCTTTATTAACAGTCCCGATTTGCACTGAAAAACTGGAGGTAGCATGCCTTTGAATCTTGTGAAACAGAACAAATTCCATCCATTTCAGATCAGCAAAGTAACTTTCAGACAGTCTGTTCCTATCAGCATAGATGTGTCCCAACCTGTTTCTCATGTTTAAGCCGTTTATCATATATTTACACTCTAAAAGCCCGGAGAAGGGGAGAGATATCCCATTTGGTGATGAGATGTTTTCTTAGTTGTTTCAGTAAATAATGACAAATGATCTCTGACTTTACCTTCCTACCCCAAGTTTCTTGTAAACACATTCATGCCCTCACAAGCACAGTGTGTTTTTACTTAGGAACGCAAAAGTGGTACAGATTTAAAAATGCATTAAAAATGCAGATATTTTTTTAGGATTCCATTTAATGAACATGCTTCTCTTTCCATTAATTCACATCTGATCGTTATTGTCCTTAATGTTACTTTTTGCCATCTAAATCACACAGGGAAGGACAGGGGAAGATACTGCCAAGAGTCCTCCTTGTTCTGGTGCTGTTGGATGTGGCACTAATGGGACACAGTGGACAGAGTAGGAAGAAAGGCAGGGTGACTGAAGGGAACATTCTCTGTTTCGGGGTCTCTTGAGGTCAGTACTAGAGATACAGATGTTCATGCCAAGCAGACATGAGCCCTCTCCTCTCTAATTCCTGTTCCTTGATAGCCCTTTGTATCAGAGTGTTGGCAGAAGTTGACAGAGTAATGGCTTTGAAGCTTGCAGGGAAAGATACAGGCTAGAAAGAAAAGAGAGCTGGACTTGTCAGTTGGAACTGGAAATACTGTACAAACCTTCAGGGGTCCCTGAGGCCTCTGCTTTCAAATCAGAGGAAGAATGCCTCTATGTGAAAGAAGAGGGGCCAATTGTACTCCAGAGTGGGAGAATGGGCTCCTAAGGCTCTGCTAAATGAAAGGGAAAATGAAAAGGCAGGAACGCTGCTCAGAAATGCTGTTTTGTGTGCTATGGAGTTCAGCTGTCTCCTACCAGTTCAGAATAGGAGATTGTAGCAAGACATGACAGAGGTTAAGGTGAGACCAGAGGGCAAGCTGCATAGCCATAGGCATAAAAGTGTTGTGTAAATGCTTTGCTCGGGATCTTCCAACACCAAATTCTCAATGGTGATGATGGCAGAGGAGTGGCTATTCATAACGTATTGCTGAATGGGATAGGGTGCCTTCAAAAATTTCCTTTAACATGCGTTGAAGGAGAGAGCGTATGCAAAGCAGGTGATGTTAATGAAGGTCCCGTTTGCAAAAAGTATCACAAGATGTACAGGATAGAGAGGAGAACTGGATGTTAAAAGAACCATTTATTCATATTAATACCTCATAAAACAGAAGTAATGTAATTGCTTAGAAGGCATGTGGCATATTTATTGTTCACATTCTTGCTTTGCATAAATATTCTCCCTTACTTCGTTCAATATCATACACATAAAATATTCTAGACATTTTGAAAACAATGTAGCAAACCACACAACAGAAAATCTAACCCCGATGGTGCATGTACTTCAGACAATATAATTTTATTACTAAGATCTGGAAAGGAAAATGCAGAAATGGGTCAGTAACCCATTTAAATGACTTTACAGAACACTCAACTGTGTACTTATATGAAAGAAATGTAATTAACCTGACTGCTAAAGTTAACTGCAGTAGCCCATTTCTTTCATGACAAGAATTGTATTATAGTCATGCAGTAACATTAGAGAACTTTCCTTTTGTGGAATGGACCTACATTTTTGTGGGATTTTTTTCAGTTTGTGTTTTGCAATCAAAAATACTTATTTCTTATTATGACTGCAGGTAATATTTAACAAAAAGCAACCAACAGGAAAACAAACTTTAAAACTATAAAAGGATCAGAATAATGCAAATATAGTAGTAGTTAGGGTTTAGTGAAAAACAGTTCAAAGACAGTAGGTTTGTGATTTAAAATAACATCTCATTAGTTGGTTTAATTATAGTTTAGTAAGAATTGATTTTTAAGGCTGGAAACAGAAGCACATATCACTTGGGAAAAAGAAAGGATTTTTACCTCTGCTAAGTTGGACACAAGGTGAAGGTTTGCCTTGAAAGACTATGAGATTCTGATTAGGTTCTTAAGTATTTTCAATTAAACTTATTGTACTCTATTTGGAAATTAAGTCATATACCTACAATATTGATTTTTCTTTCTGTAGCATTTCCTTAATTTTTTTACTTATAGTTTAAAAGTAACTATTCTTAAGACTTATATTTAGATAAGCAGTTTACTAGATAGTGATTTCATTTGTAATATGCTTCTTTCTCTCCCCACAAACAATCTACTAGAGGGTTGTCAACAGTCCTGTGCGATGTAGTAGAATGTATAGGCAGCTGTCAGAGACCGTGGTGCATAAAGCTTACAGTTTTGTAATGCGGAACAGAAATGCCATCCCATTTCCCCCGAATAAGATGAGCACTCTACCCAGAAAATGCGTAATAATGGTAAAACTGCTTACTTTTGTGGTTAGACCACACCT
>VWPV01020399.1:0-31695 GCA_013389885.1 Geococcyx californianus
CCAACCTTATGATACTGTAATGCAGCAGTAACTGGGGTGCGCACGCTTGTACGGGGGTTGCTAAAGCGCCTTTGGCCCAGCCTCGGTGAGTCAAGCCCGCAGAAACACAGAGCAATAACAACACCTGGGAGCATGGAAAGGTCCTTTGCTTGTTGACACTGCATCAGAACCTCTATCCTTGCCAGCTTCTGAGGAGTTGCTGAGTCTCCGTGCCTGGATGGGTTAAAAAGACCCCGTGTAGGTGTGGCACCTCGGGTTATGGTTTAGTGGCCATGGTGGGACTGAGCTGGATGAACTTAGAATCATTAAGCCCTCTATATTTGCAGTTCCTAAAGCTACATACGTAACCCCAAAGGGCCCCTAACCCAGCGCAACCATCCCCAAATCCCCAGCTCTCCCCGTTATGACTTTTCCTTGCATCACTGTCCAAGCTGCAGTGCTTTGAAACATCTTCTGGAGTCCCACGTTCAGTTTTGAACTCCTGAGCCCAGGAAGGACATGGAGTGAGTTAGAGTGAGTCCAGAGGAGGCCACGAAGATGATCCGAGGGCTGGAGCACCTTGCCTACAAGGACAGGCTGAGGCAGTTGAGCTTGTGCAGCCTGGGAGACCTTAAAGAAGCCTTTTGGTGAGGAAGAGGGGGAAAGGTTTTAAATTGAAAGAGAGGAAGAAATTCTTCACGATGAGGATGATGAGGCCCTGGCCCAGGGTGCCCAGAGCAGTGGTGGCTGCCCCATCCCTGGAGGGGTTCCAGGTCAGGTTAGATGGAGCTTGGAGCCCCCTGATCCAGTGGGAGGTGTCCCTGCCCATGGCAGGGGGTGGCACTGGATGGGCTTTGAGGTCACTTCCAACCCAAACCCTTCTAATGATTCTGTAAATCCAGCCTTCCCAGCCCATGGTGCAAACACCCACTACAGACTGGAGAAAAAAAACAAGATACCACCATAAATATGACAACTTTATTAAAATATACATATGAGTACAAATTAAGGATTATATGGATAAAGTTCACTG
The DNA here is from genome assembly GCA_013389885.1 of Geococcyx californianus. Classification (NCBI taxonomy): domain Eukaryota; kingdom Metazoa; phylum Chordata; class Aves; order Cuculiformes; family Neomorphidae; genus Geococcyx; species Geococcyx californianus. The sequence goes on from VWPV01020399.1 coordinate 1,013, forward strand.
TCTGTAAACAAATATATTAAAAAAAAGAGCACGTCTTTTTTGTGATATAAAGTGCAGTTATGTTTCCATATTATATACAATATGTCAGCCTTACAAGGGGGTGGGGTGCAAGGACTACGGAACTACCATTTGATTATAAGATAAAATTCTCTGAAAAAGTATACACCTACATATTACAAAAATACCCAAAACAACAAAAAAAAAAAAAAAAGAGGAGGGCTTGGGCTTGAGTTCATTCAGCAAATGACAATCAGCTTCCCACCACCTCGAACGCAGCTAACGAGAGCACGCAGGGCTCGAGGATAAATTAGGAGGGAGGCACTAACCCCCTTTGCGAAGGGAAACCTGCGCTTCACAGAGTTCACACCTTCCTGTCATCAACCCCAAACTTGCATAGAGGAGAGAAACCAAAGGGCAAGACCTTGTGAAACACGTCTGCAGTTCGGGGGAATCAAATATACACGACGTTATGTACAGCTCTGCTAACAGGGGCCACCAACGTGCAGCGGTAACGGCTTTGCAGCCGAGCCGTGCCAGCACCGGTCCTCTGCGAGGGAGAAGGGTAAGGAGGAGTTCTGCACGGAGGGGGGACACACCAAACAACCCAAAAGCAGGTGTAGTGGGAGGTGTAGTGTTTGCTAAATGGTCTACGGAGCCCTTGAGAAGGGAGGCACAGCCCAGGGGGGCCGGCACTAGGAGTGGGGTGCGCGGCAGGAGCGGCAGCAGGCTTTGCTGTAGTACCAGTGGCTGCACAGGTTGACTTTGATGGCCAAAGCACAGTTGGTTCCTGCCTGGTCTTGGCAGCTGTCGTCTGGGGAGAGAAGGCAAAAGGCACCAATATGGAAAGGGAAAAGAAAATAAACCGTTGCAAAGTCACAGGACGAGAGGATGAGTCAAAGCAATAGGATGAGATGAAATGGCCTCAAGTTGTGCCAGGGGAGGTTTAGACTGGACATGAGGAAGAATTTCTTCACTGAAAGAGTGGTCAGGGATTGGCACAGCTGCCCAGGAAGGGGGTGGGTCACCACCCCTGGAGGGGTTTGAAAGATGGGTATATGAGTTCCATAGCGATATGGTTTAGTGAGGAGACAGGCATGGTTGAACTCGGTGATCTCAGAGGTCTCTTCCAACCTTCTGATTCTATGATTTTCCTCCATGCACAGCCTACTCTGAACACCACAGGATGTGCAACCAAACGCTGGGCAGGGACTGCCACCTCCCTGGTACCTGGCAGAGCATCACATGGAAAACACCATGGAGCTTCTCCATAAACATCATCCTCAACCTTAGCAAAGGCATGAAAAGGTTGACCTGTTTCATCACACCTGGCCTGGGGAGACTCATTTGGTCCCAGCCCCAGAGCTGGGACTCCCTGATGGATCCTGGCACTGAGCCACATCAAAACCAAGGGCATCCCATTGCAGGGCACAGGGACACCCAAACAGACTCACCATTTCTGCCCCAAAGAGACTATTTGAGAAATCCAGCCATGTTACAGCAGGATTTGGGGACAAGTGAGGTGCTGGAGAGAGGGAGGAGACCAGAGAGCACTTCATTGCTCTCCCAGCCCCCTTCAGAGCAGGACTTTGCTTCAAATCCATAGTATCTACAGTTACATATATGTATATAACTGTATATATTTTATATACATATGTATTTAATATGTATATATTTTAATTCTTACTTTAAAATCCATAGGATGTATAAAACCAGGCTGCCCCAGGGCAGGCAGCTTGCTACGAGGAGGCCACAAGGCACCTCACAAGCACTGTGTCACATCCCAGACCCTGCAGGAGATCAGCTGAGGGCGCCCAGCAGGTCCAGAGCCGAGCCAGGAGCCAGCCCCAATTCTGTCTCCCATTTTCATGCTTTTCTCCCACACCATTCTTATTCCCAAATCCTATTAAAGAATTAGGACCACGTGTTCACTAAAGATCACAGGAGCTTTGTGCCAGCAGACAAGTCAGATAACGAGATAGTTACAAATCCCGCAGGACTTTTGGAGACCAAAAAAAATCATTAAAATAATGGCATGGACAAAACTTCCTAGACATCAGCTGGAATCACACAGCAGCAGCACCCAAGTCAGCTCTATGAAGCTCCTTTTTATCTTAAGGGCAGAGCATGCTTCTTTGGAACTGTCCCCTTAATTTGACAGCGTTACCTTCAGAAACAGCCAGTGCACGGTGCCCCGTTATTTGGGCACAGAGGGAGAGCGGTTCCCTCCCTGGGATGACCATCAGACCAGGGGCTGGTGGAAGCTAAGGTGCCAGGCAGTGCTGCGTAGGGGGAATCAGTGGGAAATCAAAGCTGTTGGCAGGAGGGCTCACCTGGGGGCTCCGTGGGGCAGGGCTGCAGGTCACAGGTCTGTTTGCCAACTGGTTTCACCAGCGGGTCGCAGCCCCGGACGATGTCCTTCCCTTGGTAGCACTTCACATCCCGCATCCTCACGCCGATACCACAGGTTTTCGTGCACTGGGGAAGAAAAGAAGGGGTAAGGCAAGACCCTGCTTTCATGGGGGTCTGCACCGAGCCAGAACCTGCTGAAGAATGATGTGGTCTCTGGAGATGTCAGAGCACGGAGGGGAACTCTGATCCTCCCTCCTCGAACTGGCCCAGCCCATATATGTCTCCGTGGTACCAGGGGGGCTGCAGCCCCTCCAGACCCACGGGACCCCTCCCCAGCACTGCAGGCATGGGTTTGCAAAGCTGCTCCCGGGCCCAGCGCCCGCTGCCTGCTACCCTTTGGATGCCTCATCAGGCTGGGCTCACAGCAGGGCTGCTTTGGCTAATTATAGGCTGCAACAATGGTTTGCAAGACTCAACAAAATGAGATGCCTGGAGCTTGGACAAGGAGGGCTGCGTCAGGAAGGGCTCGCAGGGAGGCAGCCACAGCCTTTCACTGCTCTTCACCCACGCTTGATGGGCTCATTCTCACAGCCATCAAGTACTGGCTGCCTTTGAGAACCTTGTAGGGTGCTGGGGCAAACTGCACCCCCAGCCCCTGCCATCCCCAGCCCCTGCCATCCCCAGCGCAGTCACCCAGCAGGCTCCATGCACACCCCACCAGCAGCTGCAGGGTAAGGTGAGAGAAAATAGAAAATAGAAGAAAAAAGGAGAAAAAAAAAACACCAAAGCTAACCACAAACACCTCCTCTCATTCCTGTTCTCCCTGAGCCAATTCCAGTTGCACCATGGCAAGGCAAGCTTTCTGCCCTGAGCAGCCAGTGCAGCAGAAGGGCCCTTCTAGGTGCTCCCTTGAGGCCATCTGCTTGGGTTATTTTGCAGGTGGAGCAGCCCTTGGTATGAAGGGATGGGGCGCCACAAGCTCAGGGCAAGCCTATGTTTGAAGGAAGGGTGTTTCCCCCCTCATCTCCATCCCCCTGATCCCCTGAGCCACCCCTGGCTCCCTCCCTGCTCACCTCTGACCAGGGGGTCGTGTACCACTTGAAGCACGGTCGCTCAAAGCACGTTGTCTCCTCCAAGGGCTTCTTGGTAACATCACAGTCTGCAGGGTTGCGGGTTTTGATCTTGCCGTTGACGATCTCCAAGCACAGCACAATCCTCTTCTTCACGCCTCGTCCACACGTGGTGTTGCACTGCGGGGGTACAATCCGGGTCGGCTGAGACCTGTGCACCCCCAGACCACCCCCAGCGCATCCCTTCTCCATCTCCCCCCCAACCCAAACCCTCGCTCCAAGCATCCCCCAGCCCAAGGTGGGCTGTGCTTACCCACTCCCAAGCCACTTACCCGCTCCCAGTCCTGCGCCAGCCAGTGCGAGGGGCAGTTCTTGTCCCCGCAGGGATGGATGGCCAGCGGCTTCGTCTCCAGGTTGCACTGCGACTCCGGCACCACCCGCCCGTCGCTGGTTTTGCAGTAGACGTGCCGGATCATCCTGCCCTGCCCGCATCCACCGCTGCACTGAAACCGCAGCGGGCACAGCGGGCAGTCAGTGGTGGGGAGGGCAACACAGCTGCACCCTCAGCCCCGTCTCCCTCCTCAGCTCCATGGGCTCCCCAGGATGGGGTCCAAGGTGCCTCCACAGTGCTCAGCCACCTCCCCAACTGCACCTTCCTTACATCACGGAGGGATCATTTGGGCTCAGCTTAGAATTTCTGCTGGGAAGCTCCGTGCATCCTTCCCCATCCAACCCTACCCATGGCCCCATCATGCTGGTGCTGAGCAAATCTCAGCATCTCCTCCAGCCAGGCAGGAGGGGAAGCGCTGCAAGCAGGGGATTCTGGGGTGACTCTTGAAGAGGTCAAGGCAAAGGGGATCAAATATTCCTCCCCACCCCTGCAAAGGGCTGGGCAGGCACTGCCCCGAGCGCCAGTGGAGGCAGCGAGTGCTCCCCAGCTCTTTTGCGGCCACTCTTGCAGAGATGCACGGTGTTTCACAGCGCCGCTGCTGCCATGGAAACCACTTATTTTTAGCTGATTTTAATATATCAAAACCTGGGTAAAAATAGCTTGGGATAGAGAGGGTCTCCATAGCAGAGTTGTGAAGGAAGGGGCAAAAAAGGGAAGGGGGAGGTGGGTAAAAAAAGGAAAAAGGAGAGGCAAAAAGGGAAAATGCTCATTTAAAGGACACAGAGCATCAGCATTGTCAAGGTAAATCACGAAGCAGACAGATAAGGAGGTTTTTCACACCCTAAGACCCTCAGCCAGGTCACTTTGGGTTTAACCCCTTCTGCATCCCATCCCCTGCAACACAGGAACACCAAGGAGGACCTGCTGTGGAAGCCACCAGGATACTGGATCAATCCCGGCGCTGAAGCCCATCTGGTGGCTCATCCCTGCCCCCCACACAGAGAAGCTTTAGGAAGAACAGGGCTCCACCCTCACAAACACCATCACACCTTGGTGCCACCACAGGCGGTCAGTCAGGGTGACCCAAGGTGACAGCGCTGCTGGGTAAGTCCTGGCAGAATGACAGGGGGACTAGGAGAGCCAGAGAGGCCAAATTGTTCGGAGGGCAGCGCCGGAGGGCAGCACAAGCTGCCTACGGGTCTGTCGGAGCGGGGAGGGGAGGATGAGCCCCAGAATTCCCTGCACCGGAGACACAAGCAAGCCTGCAAGAGGGCCCAGCTGCAATGGGCCACCACGGTCACCCCAGCATCTCACCGGTCCCCAGTCAGAGACTGTCCACTGCCGGTCACAGGGTGGCCCCGTACAGTTCTTCTCAGCCAAGGGTCGTGCGCTGGCGTCACACAGCTTCTCATCCTCCGAGCAGCGGATGTCCCGTGTCACCACGCTCCGCTCTCCGCACCGGGCTGAGCACTGCCGAGAGAGGACGGAGTCAGCAGGGGCTCCCGCTGTGATGGGAGCTGGGAGCTGCCTTCTGGGGTTTGGAGTTTTTTATGTTTTTAATATGAAAGTCTAAGAACACACACCGACAACACACAGACGACTAAAACAACCCACAGCAAACCCACCCCTCCTCCCCAAGCCCCCTCAATAGTTCCAGCCACCAGGTTAAGGTCCAGGAGGGCTGTACCCTGCCTGGATGCTGTGCAAATGCCCTGCTGGGTGACACCAGATGCCAGAGGGTGAAACCCCAAGGCATCAGAAGAGCCTGAGCAGAGCTGAAGTGTTTTAGCTGTCACTTCAAGACGGGGTGAGATCCCCCTTGCCTCCTTCCCCGGGAACAGCCAGCTCCTTTCTGCCTCTCTGGAGAACATTTTCCCCAAACTGTACAAACGAGGTTTTTAGGCTGTGGATAAACTTGGCACCGTGCAGCCCCATGACATTATTTAGAACTGGATTTGAGTTACTACAGTCTCACATATTTGCTCCATGCATAACGTAAAGCAGGGGAGAGAGTCAACAGCACAGCGCTCAGCCGCACCGCGCTGATATGTTAATCCTCAGATCCCTGAAACGTGCTTTTTTTTTTATGCCTATTTCCCCAGCCAACTTGGCACCCAGCTTCAGATGGGATCCAAATGAGATTAGCTTTGCTGCTGGCTAAGAACAAACTACTCCAGGACTGTCTCAAGCAATCTGTCCCTGACACATGCTGGAGGAGAATACAGGTTTCTGTAAAATAAGCTGCTCTGGTTTGCTCTGCCAGTCAAAATAACGCGCCAGCACGTGCACAGGGAGCTCCTCTCTACCCAGCTGGGAAAGACAAAACATCCTGCAATACCAGGGAATGCACCAGCCCCTCCAGAGGCTCAAGGGAAACAACCCACCCAAGCTTGTAGAGGAAAAGAGACATTTAAATTATGGCTAAGGAGCATTTTGGGAGCCTCCCAGAAGGAAGAGCCTGGTCCCTGGCAGTGTACACCATGGGGCAGGTTGGCACCCGAGGACAGCTCGGCTCAGAGCTCAGTCTGCTCTTGCTTAAAAGGGGTCTGGGCTTGGTTTGGGACCAGTAATGGCATTTGCTCCTTTGCAGAGAGTCTGTGAGTGTGCAGGCTTCAGGGTACAAGTGCCACCAGGGCAGCCTTCACCATCGCAGGAGGTTGGCAGTGGCATCCCAGGTGAGCTCGGAGACAGACCCAGAATCTCGCTCTCCCCATACATGCCCGGTTCCAGAGGACACAGAGGCAGGGCTGTTTCCTAGCAATGCACGGGGCACAGTTACATCCCAAGGTGTTTGATGTGTTTGCTGTGAGCCGTGCTGGGTCCTCCTCCAGGCACCATGAGTGTCAATGCTGCACAATGCCGGTGGCAGCCAGGGTACCCGCTCCCAAGCCACTGGAGCTCAGAAGGTGGCCCCAGCTCTCCAAGGAAGCAGCACTGGTTTGGTTGTTTCCACAGGTTTATGTTTTCAAACGACTGGCTGCACTGGCTGCACCTGGAAATGAATTCAGGGGCCACATCCACACCTGGAAATGAATTCAGGGGCACAAATCTTTTCACAGGTTCTCAAGCAAACCAACGAGCCAAAGCAAGAGCAGAACTGCACCGCCCCAAACCATTTTCCAACTGCTTTAGGGGTCTGCTTAAGGCACAGCTAGGAAACAGTTTAATTCTCCATGTGGTGCAGTGAAATTAGAAGTGAGGAAAGGAAATTTATGGGAATGTAATTCACGTGGGAGGTGAATTACACCCGCTGTGTCACCCAAATGGGGCAAAGAGGCTGCCAAGCAAGTAGTGGTGGTGGGAACTCAGCCACGGGCTCCTGTCCTATCTCAGTAGGCATTGCCAGCACCTTGTGTGTGGTCAATGAGCCCGTGAGAGACGAGCAGCAGTGTCCGCCCCATCCTGGGGAGTACCCAAGGCTTCGTTTTTAGGAAAAAAGCTACTGCTGCACATTGGTTTTCTTGCAATGCCTGTAGCAACATCTCACGCGGCAGAGTGTCTGATGGCCACGGAAGAGTTTCTATCAGAAAAGGAACAAAGAAGTGCAGGAACGTGCGCTCTCCTGCGGTGCTGCTGGGCCAGCAGTCCCTGAGAACTTACCTCAGACCACTCAGACATCTCCCACTGGGGCCCACAGGCTGGGTTCTTGCAGATTTTGCGCTCGTCCGGCCGGGTGATGTCAGCAGACTCACAGAGGTCGCTGTAGACAGAGCTGTCGAACCCTGGAGAGATCATCTTCCAGCAGCGGACGATGCGGAACTGGTAGCCCTCCCCGCAGGTGCGGGAGCACTCGCTCCAGCTGCTCGTCTCCCACCTGGGGACACAAGAGAGGTCATGGCACAGGGCACGGTATCCCATGGGATAACCCTGCCTGCTCCCAGCTGCAGGGAGATGGCTGCAATAGGAATGAGCTGTAGGCAGGCAGCAGGCAAGACATTTCCCCACAGGATGGGATGTATTAACCTGTGGGGGTTTTATTCAGAAGATCTCAGCTCATGCCCATGGTGGTGGATGCTAAAACCAGAGAGGAAGGAGGTGCCAGCACAACGAGGCACCAACCCGAGCACTCGCTGCTGAGCATTTGTCACCCGCAGGCTGCGCACTCCCCAGCTGCAACCCCGTGTGTGCCACCATGTTTCTCTGCCATGATTTCACCCACATTTGACCTCTCCTTTTTTTGCCTGATCAGCTAAAGCATGGAGAGGACACAACCATCTATCACCATGCAAATCCCAGCATAATAATGTCACACAAAGCTGTCCCAGCCCTGCTGGGACAGATGTTCGTGTGCCACCGTCAGTCCAGCACCGCTAACAGACTGGGAGAGCTGGGATCTGCTCAGAGATACTGCTTGCCCCTTACTCTCCTGATGTTACAAGAGGGGAGCAGCTTGTGAACCAAAGGAAAAGGCATGAAAAGGCATAAAAAGTCAAATTTTTTTACAGTACAGTAACATTATAGCAATTCTGAATTAAGGAGTAAGCTGAAAATGTAAAAATCTAATTTTTTCAGATGAGAATTCACAGCTCCTCTGGACACAGACTGCCCGTGCAGCTCCCAGGGCCACCCATTCTCTGAGCAGGAGAGCCACGTCCCCAGCTGCCCCACAGCAGGCTCCAGGCACAACAAACATCTATAGGGAGGTGTCACACGTTTGGAGATCCAGGAAGATGAATGGGAGATGAAAGCAAGGTCTCATCCAGATGAGGCAAGATTCTCTTGGTGTATCCAGTTGGAAAATCTTTGCCAGCCCAAGCAGAATCCCATCTGCCCAAGGTCCAATGAGTGCACTCAGCTGCTCCGTCGCAGCTCCCAGCAGCTCCTTGCTTTCCCCACCACCGAGCTGCAATCACCGGTAAATCACAGAGCAGTGCAGACCCACAGAGCTGGAACAGCACGATTACAAGGAGGGGAAGCTTTACAAGAGACCAGTGGGATAAACAAAGCTTAAAAAGATTCCTGGTGCCTGTGCTGTACAATTACGAAGTTAACGCAGGTATGGATTAAAGCCCCCATGGTGGCTCCAGGGCAGGTGTGTTCCCAGCAGCAGCACCTCCCCATGCTTTTCTTGCCTCAGTTGCAGCCTGCCCTGGATTTCAGCCTTAACACACAAGGTTCAACGAGATCTTGCACTGCAAAGGGCACGAGCTTTCCTCCCCCATCCTCCTTTACAATTATCGGAAGCAAAAGCAAGCACTCTGGGGACCAGGTGCCATAGCTGGTCACTGGCATCGCTGCCTTTGCCCTGTTCATAGTCTGACACCAGCTCAGCCCTCCTCCCTTTGACAGGTGCTTGTCTGCCCTGCCCATATCTGCTTACACCTTCCAGCCAGCACACCTCATGTCCCAAAGCACCAGGTGCCCCGAGCCGTACAGTCTGGACTGCAGTCCAGAGCCACATCATGAGGGAAACCTTCTGAAGGACTTACAGCTCAGGCTCCCCTCTGCACCAGCTCTTGCCCCGATACAAGCAAACCTCAGCGATGTTTAGGAAGCTGAAGGGACCAGAGGCCTGGATCTGTGGCACAGTTTGCAAGCCTAGCCCCTCCACCCAGTTCACACACGTGTTCCTCCTCACAGTGGCCGGGCAGGACACTTTCTGCATTGTTAGAAGCTGAGCTTGATGGGAGCCCCAGGTGCAAACTGCCAGGATTTACAGATGTTTTAACCTGGCAGCTTGAGCAAAAGCACTCTGAAGGAAATTCCTGCTGTGTCCCAGTGCAGACTGGGCAGATGCAACTGGAAGAGGAGGGGTAGAGGTGCTATAGGGCACCCCTGATTCTCCTCCCCCATAAATCCACACCAACCCCCTCCCTCAAATACACCCACAGCAGAGAAAGCACGGAGCCCCCCAGGAGCACCCTGTTGAGGTGGTACCTTGGCTGGCACTCTCTCCCTGCACAGAACTCATGGACGGGCTCAGGACGGGTCATGGCATCACAGTATGTATCATCCACTTCGATCCCATCATAGCGAACACACATAGCATACGTGGACATCACTCCTAGTTTCAAAGAGAACACACACACACACACAACAGAGGACGCTTGGTGATTTTGACATCCGAACTCTTCTTATTTTTATTTTTCCCTCTCCTTTTTCCTTATTTTTAGGTACATTTTCCCAAACTTCCTCCCAATGGAAAGCAGCAAGCCAGACTTTCTTGGCTCATGGGACGGATGCTGCTGGGAGGAGAGGACCGTGGTGGCCACCCAGCCAACACTGGCAGTGCAGCTGAGTTTGGCTGGCTCCAAAAGCGGGCATGACCACCCCTGCCAGGGCTTGCCACCAAGATCAATATATGAGTAACAAGTTTTTGTAGGAAATGCTCAGGGCAATGAGTCTGCTCGGCAGCTCCCTCCACCTCGCAGCCATGAGGTCCCACCCTGCCAGGCTCATGGGTGGAGGCAACAGGGAAAACAGTCCCCAACCCACTCCATCCACCCACTCTCCCTATTTGCATGACACCCTGTTTGTGCCCAGGTGCCCCCCAGGTGCATCTAGCACTTCGAGCCAAGGAAGGGCTCCCAGAGGCTTTGCAAGGAGGCACCTGCCCCTCCTGCTCCCCTGCCGAAAGCACAGGCAGCCAGCGCTGTCAGACCAAGACCTCTTCCCAAGCAGCCTGCCGTGCCAGAATAAATGTTGTGAAGTCCATTCTGGGACCTGGCTGGGGACCAGAAAGCTGCTCTGGCTACAGGTATCAAGAATTGTAGCTCTTGGGAACATATGGTTTACATGAAACTAAAAAAAGATCTACAGCTCTTGACATGGTAGTGCTTCTCTGCGCTGTGTCATTAAGAAAAGGCAAGGAGAAAGGAGAAATTTAAGTAAAACCTCTCCCTGCCAGCTGCAAACCAGGACAGAGCAACCTGGCCCAGCCAAGGGGGAATTTGCTCAGAGGGGATCAAAGGTCAAAAACATCCCAGAACACATGGCTGGTGGGATCCCCGGGAAAGGGAGGGCTTGCAAAGCTCCTGCTGCGGGCACGGACAGGAACGAACGCTCTGGTACGCTTGAAAAATGAAATCCTTGTGTTTGCTCTTTTGAGAGCTGCCCCTTAGATTGCAATCTCCTCTCCTCCTTTTCTCCTCCTTTCCAATTCCAGAAGCACTGCAGGGTCTGGATTATTTCATGGCTGGGGGAGCGGTGCAGGCGAGCGCAGAACCTGCACACACTTCATCACAAGCGATGGGCTGGAGGGGGCCGGGATGCCCCAGCCAAGGAGTAAAGGAGGAGAGAGAGCAGGTGCCTCAAGGATTTTGGGGGGCAAAAATGGGGAAATCTGTGCATTAAGAACAGAGACCAGGTTTTGATATCCCTGGCATGGACATCACTGTTCCAGATTTACACCCTCACAGCCGAGATCAAGCTCAGGGGTGGGAGAAGGAGTGGGAGAAACAAAACAAAAATCAAAAAGCCAAATGCTGTTTTGTTTCCTGCCAGAGCTAAACAAAAAAATTTCAGTCTGTGGCGAAGCAGCTGAGCTTTTCAAACCTCTCAGAACAGTCAAAAAGGGGAGGGAGTCAAAAAAAAGGAGGCAATATGCTGAGCCTCAGCAAGGTTTGGGGACCCTGCTGAGCCCCAGCACGTCCCTGCTGGGCAGGGAAACAAAGGTGACTTTCAGGGCTTCCCAAAAAGGGGCTGTTCTGCAGGATGTGTGCGCTGGGCATCAGTACCCAGTTCCCAAGGTCGAGGGGCTTTTCACACTCCCGGTTGCTCTCCCTGCCTTTGCACCCAGGCGGAGCAGATCTGGGGGCTGTGCTAAACCAAGTTCCAGAGTTGACAAGATCACCTACGCATCACCAGGTCCTTCCCATCCCTAACAGACATAAAAGTGACTCACACACCAGGTGATTTCAGCGGTTGCGCAGAATTTGGCTGCTTCTTATAACTACCTGTGGTACATGTAGAGCTGCAGGGTTCATGGGAGGAAAGCTTCCACCTGTACATGTCAGCAGCACTCACACCTTGGCCCTTTCTTAACAACTTCAATCTGTTTCTAGCAATAAGCAAACAAAACAAAAGAAAACACAAAAAACAAAACAAAAAAAAAGGCATTTACAAGGCGAGCGGTGATAGGCCACGTCAGACACACACATCTGCCAGTTCAGTTGGGTTCGGGTTTGGGAGGGGATTTGCTTGGTTTGGCGGTTGGGTTTGGTTTCTCTGATTGTTTGGGGTTTGTTTGTTTGAATCGGTTTGGTTTGGTTCACAACATACCTGTCCTGAGCCCCAAGTAGAATCCCCAGCCCGGTTAGAGGCAGAGCTTCCACTGTCTAGAAATAGAGAGAATGGGATAAAAATACCCACAAATAGAAACAGTTCAGAATTTAACAAAAAGTTTGCATTTTTTCTGCTCAAATACACCTGGCCCTCAGCATACAGAGACTAAAGGTGCAGTATCTCCTCCCCTGCATCGCCAGGGCTGGGCACGCTGACTCGCGCTGCTCAACGCAGCAGAGCCTTCAGCTGCTCAAATCTCCGCAGCTCAATCCTTCCGAAAGCCAACACGTGGCACTGGAGTTTAAACCTGCTTCTCAAAGCACGCTTTGCTTTTAAACACCAAGCCATGCCATCTGCCTGCCCGCTGCTTTTGCCACTCTTGGTTTGGTGCGGTTCGTTTTGGTTTATTTTAGGCAGGCGATTTGCATCTCTCATATCCATGCTGCGCTCAAACATGGAATGCCATCGGGAAAGGAGGAACCAGGACTCAGCCTGGGGTATGAAAAAGCGTTTGTCAAACCAAGAATAACAGGTTCTCCCAGTTCAGTGCATCCTACAAGCTGTGAGGTTGTAACGCATCAGGGATACTGCACCTTTACAACAAAAGGCTTCGATTCTGTTCTCATACCTTTGTTCAAACCCTTGAAACAGCTACACTGAAATAGCGTACAAGGTTGTATCCTGACATCCAGTTGTCTCTGGCCTGGCAAGATATGCAGCTTGTATGATTTCTAGGCAGCAGAAGCTCTGAAATTGCCTTATTTAGTTGTTCGTAAGAAAGAATTCAGGTCCAGTCTATAAAAACCACCCTTTAAAAGGACACTGAGAATCCGGCTGTTTCCTTTCGGACCCACCCTCCTTCCACCGCCAGCACTGAGCCTCCAGAAGGATTAAAAACAACAACAATCTCATTTTCCCTGTTGATTTTGCCTCTGTCAGTTTGGCAAACGGTCCCTTCCTGCATTTGAAATGGAACTGAAATGAATGTGACTCTTTTTTTGAGGAAAAACAACAACCTCTGCTCACTATAAATAGCGCTTTATCTTGCCAAAACCACTCTGCCTGGGGACCCCCCCCCCCATCAGCCCCCGATCCCAGCTCAGCCCTGGCTGCTGTCGGTGTGCTGCCTGCTGCCACCCAGCCAGGAGAGGGCTCACAAGATGACAGTTTTCAGCAAGATCCATTAAAATATAATCAACATCTGCTTTTTGTACTTTAATTTGCCTGGAAAATGGGGTATCACCTAGGTCCTCCAGTCTACACTGGCAGGCAACGAAGTAAACACCAGGTTATCCCATGACTGGGACTCCTCTCCCTTGAAAGGGGAAAACAAATCTTCAAAATAACCTTTACACCATATCTGAGGAGAGAAATTTTTTAAAAATGTCCCTTTATTTAGGATTACATTCATGAAAGAGCTGCTTCTATGTTGAACAAGGTCGCAGGGAGAAGTTCTTTGCAGATACATCAGGCACTTGGTCACAGGGCAGGGTTCAGTTCTCTTATCATTTCAAGCCAAGACAAAACCGTCACTTTATTCTCCCCTAAATGCAAGCAGCAGCACATTGTCCCACGAAGCTGGTGGGCTTTTCTATTATTTTTTTCCTCTTATTATGAACTTTATAATAAAGTCAAGTATTTTCTCTCCTGCTCACACTTTGCTTTTGATTTTCAAGCAAGCAACAGCACCAAAAATTCAGTACCAGTCCCTCACCCCCAGCCAAGGTCTGGGTTGCCCATCTTCCCAAAACAGTCCCTGTAGCAGAAGAATAATCCTAACAAGTGCACACAAACACCACGTATCGGCATCCCTGGGCTCACATTTCTGTGTTGTACTTTTGGTTTTATTTTTAAGCAAAGCGAGGAAAATCATGACTCATGTGACAGGATCAGCCCTGGCTGCACGCCGCAGCATGGGCATGGGGTGAAAGGTCAAGAGTGTCTGAATCTGTGCTGGCACTTGACTCGAACTGCTCCTGGAGAGGAAATGCAGTGCTGCCTCCCTGCCATGGCACAAGAGCCACCCACCCATTCCCATGCCAGCAGGTCTTGTTCGCAGAGGGGAACTATAACACGCCACGCTGGTGCAAGGTGCTCCGAAAACTCCACCCAAGCAGCAGTTTAGAAAGAGTTAAAATGCCCCACCTCTAACTAACACTGTCACAGGGGTACAGACTGGCTGGTTACAGTCTGTAAAGAGCTGGTGCTCCCTGGCTTGTTCATTGACAGGGAATGAAAACTGAGCAAAACCTCACCACCCATCCCAAACTGAGCATGGGAAGGATTTGGGACGTCTCACACCCAAGCTCGTGCCCAGAACTAGGCTGATGCCAACCACAGACTGGGTCCTACAGGGTCTTGCACAGTCCAGTTTTGCCCGTGTCCAAGGGTGGAGAGCAGGAGATCCTCCAGCCTGCCCCAAACCAGAGCAAGAGGTTTTCCCTTGTGCCATTTCCTTCAGTGTTCCCTCCACCACTTTTCCTCCTGGAGGAACAAGTCCACCCCCAATGCTCTTCACACACCTCACGCTCCAGCACGCTGCCCAGGACACACCAAACCCCAAACCACATCCCACTGTCAATATGGGCTTTATCCTGCTCTGCTGCGTGCCAGAAGGAGACTGGGGTTCCTCACCCACCATTCCCACCCAGGAGATACAAATTAGTGATTACAACCGCAACTGGGTTTGAAGTAATAAAGTTGGAGGAAGCGCTAAAGGCCTGGGCACAAGCAGAGTGTCCCAACACTTCTGTCCCATCCCTGGGAAGCAAGGATCACCCATCCCTGCAGTGGTGGCAGAACCACCAGCCTCTACCTGCTGACATTCCCATCTGTCCCTCCTCCATGAGTGCCCACACACACACAGAGATGCTCTGACTGTCAATGGCTTGGTGGGACCATCTGAACCATCAAGGGAGCGAGCAATGCCTCCATGCAGTGGGTGAAGCCTCTTGAAATGAGGTGCAGGTATCTCCCCTGTTTTTTTGTTTTTTCTTAAATAAAAACCACATGCCTCTGAACAGCACATTTCCTGCGCCCAAGCCACCCCACACCTGCATCCACTGGCCTTCCAGCCATCCCTGCAGCCCAGGAGTGAGCTGAGCATCTCCCAGCCCAGGCTACAAACCCAACTGGGCCTCGATACAGACGACTGGCTAGTGCAAAATTCAGAAAGCAAACACCTTTTTCAGCTATGATGTTAGAGCTTTCATCGTAGAGAGAGGGAGGGAGAAGGAGCATTGTAGAAGTAAAGCAATGGTGGAAGGAGGAAAAATGTAATACTGAGTATCCTTCCTGAAAGGGTTTAAATCCCTGCCCTGTATCTTCAATAGATGGGCAGCCAAGGGTAGTGCAAGGAGGTTTTTAGCACTGCAAAAAAACTGCCCTGGAGCTAATGATTTTAATTTTTAATAATAATAATAATAATAATAATAATAATAATAATAATAATAATAATAATAATAATAAAGCCAAGCTACTCTGAAGTTCAAAGCATACAAAGGTCTCTACATTCCCAGGAGGCAGGAAAGCAATAGACCTCTTTAACAGCTACTAGGAGAGGTGTGGGTGTAGGGTGCCAGACAAGGCACCCAGGGAGGGTGGTGGGGACAGAAGAGCCCCAATGGGCAGGGCAGCCCCTTCCTCACCCCCACGGCATGGTAAAGCACAGGAGTTGTTGGCAGTGCCCTCGCCTGTCAGAGCCAGTGAAATGCTTGCCTTGGCAGCTGAAGGCACAGTTTCCAAGCCAAACCGTAAGAAGAGATGATAGATTCAAGCCCTTGGCAATGTTTTAATGTTCTTAATGATAAGAAGTTTGTTGATAAATTTGGCTGCATGGACATTTTCTTTAGCATAAGCTAGTATAAGTTTGGGGTAAATACAGCTAACTACGACCAGAGAACATCTGCTCAGTGCTTTACATCTTCTGAAGCTCAGCATCACAACCCAGGTTTTACTGGTGCTGAAGCCTGGAGGCCAGAAGAGTCGCAGCAGCAGAGCCAGGAGACCCACAGGGCCCCAGAGACTCAGTAGGGATGCACAACAGGGATGCACAGCAGGACCAAATCCATGGTTGTGGGTCTGGGACCTGGATGACTTCCAGGGCCCCAATTTCAGCCCCTGCTGTCCACAGATTGCTTTAACTCATGGCTGCTCCCCAGAGAGCCCTAGGGCACCCCAAAATACAAACTCGTGGATGAACACTATCCTGAGACTCCCTTTCACCCAGTCCATCCTTGCCTGGATGAATTCTGCTCCTAAAGATACATTAACCCTTTTTTTAACCTTCCTGCTACACGTTCTAACCCTGCCACTCCAAACCAGCCTTTCAAGGAGTCCTGAAGTGACAGCCCTAATGTCAACCACTGATTTGCCACCAGAGAGCTCTTGGCATTCTTGTCAAAGCGAGGACCAATTGCACTGCATCTGCACGTAGCAAACCCAGGCTGTTCCTACAGGTCCTGCAGAAGCTCCTGTTGTCCTGCTCTACCTCTCCAGCACCAGTTAAAAGCAGCCTGGAAGCTGCTGAGATCATGTTCCTGCCAACACAAATGAGGAGGACCACGGGTGGCAGTCAACAGGGTGGGTAAAAAGGGGCCAGGACCCACTTCTGCTGCATCAGAACTTGGACGAAGGGACTTGAGGAATCAGAGCAGAGTACAAGAGAAGACCAAAGGTTTCTTTACGGCCACGGCTCTGATGATGAGCTATGACAGGCCGAGAGCAATGCACAAGCTGACAGCGATCAGTACGGACTTGCCAACATCCCCACTAAGGAGGGCAGTCAGTTTTCAGCTTGCTTAAATGCTTTCTTGACTTTCTGCTCCCAAACCTCTGGCCTTTCCTTCCAAACCAACCCCCAGCAGAAAGCTCTCTCATACATCATCCTGTCCTCACTTACCTTCTGACTTACAAAGCAGACAGAAAACATGCAATGGGGTCTACGTTGAGTACAGGGCTATTATGAGTCAAAAATAGCAATGGATAGGATTTACTACAGTTAAAGACATGTCTCTTACCTTGCTTTGTGGGTTCTGTTCCCTTGAGGGCTGGTCATGGTGACAGTGGCATTTGAAAAAGGTGTCTCTGCAGATGAGTTGATGGCTTTGCCGTTGCTCAGCTCCATGTAGGTGCTATTTATGGCGTAGGTCATAACGCCATCAGTGTCCTCATAGTCAACATAGAGGCTGTCAATGTGTGATCCTACAGTGTTGATCGGGTCTCCCTGGGCAAAGATGCTGTTCATGGTCATGTTGAGCACCACCTCGTTGGAATCCGAGGTCTTGTCTAGCAGCTTGTCCGTGATGGCGTTCTCCGAATGGAATTCTCTGGAGGCAAGCCTGAGGTCGACGTCTCTCTCGTCATGGTCTGTCTGGTAAGTAGACCTGGTTACGTTTGAATCTAGATTGGAGCCAACAGGGGGAAACAACAATGACAACCACAAAATGCATTCAGGCTGGGAGGCGAAAGCAGCCAGGAGCAGCGGGGTACGCCAGAGCCTGAGCAGCCACCCGCGAGGCTAGAGGTGGGAGTTGGGGTCTTGGGGAGGGGAAATCTCATGGGCTCGCATCCCTTGGGGTAGAGTGTGCAGCTCTGTGGGTCTCATCCTGCTACCGCATGGCCAGAGGAGAGCTCAGCACCTGCCAGCACAGCCCCAAGCAATAGCAGACGTCAGAAAGGAAGATGCCCTCCTGGCCCCAGAGCCCATGCAGCCATGCTGGGAAAGCACTCAAGGCAGTTCGGTGGTGGGATGTCCAAGGGTCTGGAGCGGGGAGGAGGTTGCTGGGGGCTGGGTAGAGGTAGGTGGTGATCTGTGTGCACCCAGGGCTCCCTCCTGTCCTTGGCAAGAGGCAAAGCACAGCAGGGCACCGCTGGTGAGACCTTACCCATGGTCACCCCCCCCACCCACCAGAAACCAGAACCTGAAGGGCAAAGAGGATTTATGAGCAGAGACATTTTTAAGAACTTTCCAAGGTTTCCAAAAAACAAACCAGCAGAATCACCAAAGGTAGAAACAGAGCATTTCTCAACAAGGGCTCTGAGAAGCAAAACAATGAGGCCCAAGTCTCCTCCTTACCTTGAGGTTGTTTGCCCTTCAGTTTTGGCTCACAGTCAATTGTTTCTGCTCTTTCATAGACCTCATTGGTTTCCTGACCTTTGCTCAAGTTTAAATCTTCCTCCGTGTCCTGCCTTCCAAACACCTGGTTCTCCAAGTCTATCCCTTCCCTGGAGATTTTCCCAAAATACGTTGCATTGTGCTGGATAAAACCCAATGGCACGTCTCCATCGAACTCTCTGCTTTCTTCGCTATCTGACTCGGAGAAGGTGTAGTAGATGGGCTGCAGATTTTTTGAGTGTGGCTTCCTCAGGAGGGTGTATTCAAACGTGATGGATGGATTCTTGCCATTTTGATTCCAAACCTAGAAAACAAATTAAATTATTAGCGGATGCAGCAAATATATGGCACTCAAAGCTTGTGATTCATCTCAGACTTGACAGTTGGTGAGCACCTATTTGCTATTTCCAATCTGCTTTCCATCATATTGCCAACTTTTTACAACTGGAGCCCAGCAGTTTTCCAAGGTTATTTGGCAGCACCGACCTGGGAAACAACCCCTGCTCAGAGACTCGGAGCTGCAGGTCACATTCTCTGTTCTGCTGCTGAGTGATGAGAGACTTGGGAGAGGCACTCCAGAATTTACTGACTATCACTTGCAAACTCATTTTTTGTGGCCGTGAGGATCACGCACACATCCCCCTCCAACTGTCACATCTCTACTGGGGATGGGGGACTCACAGCTGACACTCTACCACCATTTGGTACTAGTCTAATGCTTTATAAGCACCCAAGCAATCATCTCTTCCACTTCCAGAGGAGCCTGGGGCTAGCTGGAAGATGGCAGGAGTTGGGCTGTGGCTGGCTGCTCAGCAGAAAATTAAATTATTTTTCTTTGTATACCTGGTTTTAAATGGTTTGGGTTCAAGAAAGAGGGGAGGTTTAAGCTTTGTGCACTTCTCTAAGCTATCTGGCCCAATCTCTTATTTTTACTTTCCATGCCAGGTAGCTCAGATAAAAACATTAAGCAATAGAGGAGAAATCCCCCCTGCAGTGCCGGAGGCATCTTCTCCCTGCAGAGAGCGGGATTACCAAGCCCACATTCATCATTCACAACCCTGCCTGCATCTGAGAGCAATGACATGGATAAAAGGTTCGTGCAAGGACCTGTGCACCGTCACTGCTCCCACTCCTTTCCTCAAGCTGCCCAGAATACCACAGCAGCTCCCAAGCCCACCCCTTCCTTGATCCACCATAGTTTTTCCCTTCCCCATCACCCCCAGCCTCACAAATTCGAGAAGTCAAACCCACCATTATATTCAACCCTTGATTTGTCGGTCCTTGTGCGACAATGTACTCGATGCCGGTCTCGTAAACATCCATGGGTCTGCGGTACTTGAACACCGTGCCCGCAATGTTGAAGTTCTTTGGACTGTCAACTTTGTAGTTCCCATTGAAGAAATAGTACCCGGCTTCGTCAGCCACAGCTTCAAACAGGAGAGAAAAAAAATCAGTTCCATCACATGTAAGAGCAAAGATTTACGTTATTGCCACTAGTTCATTCAGAAAATAAAATTATGACAGCATCACAGATGTTTCTCCCACATTACGATGTGTTTGTCACTCATTTCCAACACATCATGTGGGTACATGCCCAGAGTTCTGGGCTATGAGTCGCTCCACGTTGCAAGCGCCTGGGGATGTGGCTTACATGTGTCCATGGCTCCTTTCACCCTTTTGGTGCTATCCCAGTATGAACATTGAATAATAACAACAGCTCTGCTGACTGTCAGATGGCCAACAGGAGTGGCTGCCTCCTTGGGAGCACTGAGCTGATGCCACCTGACCCAGCAGTGGCCCAAGAGAGGTCATTCAGAGTGAATGAGGAACTGCACCAAACCAAGCCTTCCTGCACACAGCCACAACCCTCTGAGGTAGCACCAGAGTGATGGTGGCAAAGGCACATCTGTTCGGCAAGTCCAAGATTTTCCACACTCCTGAGCAGCTCTGCCATTCATCGTGAGATGGATGGTGTGGCCACCAACACTTCTGCAAGGCAACAGGTAAGTCACATCTCTTTGGTGCTGCAGTCACAGGGCCATTGCCCATTGCCCAAGCGTGACAAGATCAAGGGGATCACAAGAGAGGTGAAGTCACTTGGCTGTCCGTGATCTGGCACCAGCATATATGTCATACGACACTGAAATAGCAACACTATGGACCAACAGTTTCTGCATTAAAGCAATCAAAGTGTTGATACACACAGCCCAGGTGCTCAGACCACAGCGAGGAGAGATGCGCTGGCTCAGACAACGTGGCTGTGATTTACATTGACAATGGCTTTAGCTCATGTCTGCAATAAAACTGTGTTCATCTTCACACTGGAAAAAGCATTAGCTAGGATACACGTGCATTCTAGGGAAGTACCAAGAGGTTATACACACCCAGAACATCTGCAGATTTTTTCCGTTCCACTATCTGGATATCCCTTGCCCCAGCAGGAATGTGCGTTACCAGAGAATAGCCTACGGGAAACTACACATTAATGAAAGGAACTTTGTAACGAATACTCTGAATGAAACCCTCAGTAGTCAATACTGCAATATAGCAAACAAACTGGCCTTGATCCAAAGTTATTTTTAAGAAGTTATGGATTAAAAAAAAAAAAAAAAAAACACAAACCCAAAAAATGTAAGCATTTTGTTAAGGAGAACTTTTAGGCTGGCAAAGGACCTTATTGATAACAGAAAATATAAATGTGTAAACCATACAGCCTGGTTTATGGTGGAAATACACGGCCAAGGCGGGGATAGGATGCAATCTTGGCATGTGCAAGTAGCGAGCATCCTTATACCGGTTCAGATGTCCAAAGGCTGCGTTGTTAGCCAGAGAAGCAGCCCCGTGGCTCAGCATTGAGCCCTGTGCTTGCCAGGCTTCCCAAAACCCCCGTGAGAGATTACGACTCGATCCCCCTCGGACTTCCCTTTGCTGAGCACTAGGTAAGGGATGAGTCAAGTCCTCCTAAGGCCACTGAGGTTCCTCAACTTGCTCCACCTTAAACTCATGCTCAGAGAGCGTTAACCACTTTTTCCTCAGTTGGATCTATATATTTAGGACAAGTAGGAGAGACTGAGATGAGATCTCAGGCAGAAATGTTTTGCTGTGAGGGTGGGGAGGCCCTGGCCCAGGGTGCCCAGAGCAGTGGTGGCTGCCCCATCCCTGGAGGTGTTCCAGGCCAGGTTGGATGGGGCTTGGAGCCCCCTGATCCAGTGGGAGGTGTCCCTGCCCATGGCAGGGGGTGGCACTGGATGGGCTTTGAGGTCCCTTCCAACCCAAATCATTCTATGATTCCAGAAATAGGTTCTGTTGATTTACATCACATTAATTCTGGAAATCCTGCTCTTTCAAAATACACCCACTTCCTCTTATTACAAATAATTTACTTCCAGTTTTACTGGGACATGAGAAATAAGACCGAAATAGACGCCAGCCTCTTGCATAACATTTTTGCATCATTCAGCATCAGAGACCTCAAGCTTCTGACAAGTGTTATGCAGAGTTACTGTTTTTCTTTAACAAAAAAACAAATTTACAGGTGGCATTAAGACACACGAAATGTGGGAAAAACTAAAGAGGGGCATCTGGTAAGAGCTGGAAGTAAATAATAATAATTAAAAAAAATACATTTAAAAATCAGCCCTCTGACACAAATAAATCCAAAGTGTCCCCAAAAGTCTTACCAAGATGAGAATTTCCTTTCCGGTAACTGCCGGTCACATGAGTGCAGCTGCTCCCATCTCCTTGGCAAACTCCACATTTATCCAAGGTGTGGGTGGAAAAAAGAATGCCATCGCATCCAATCGGCTACGAAATGCACAAATAGAGTATGGAGGGTTAGGCAAATGTCGCACCCGTTGTAGTTTTCTGAATGCTACTAACAATAATTTTTGCTATAATGTTTAACAACCTCACATTTTCCAGACACGCAAACCCCTCGGAAATCAGTGTATTTGCAGGATGTTCCATCCCGAGCCTGAACCATTAATTGTCTCTGACCATCCACAGTGGTGCAATGGAGGTCACAGGGCTTGCTAGAAATGTGAACATAGTCATCTGAGGGGAAAGGATATAAAGATACATTCAAAAACAGCAGAAACACAACAACGTTCATCCTACCAATGTCAACAACAGCAGCAACAGCACAATTGCAGAGCAGGCAGCACTTCAGAAGTTACCACCTCTTGTGTTTCGGGTTGGACAGGAGATCGCACTTCTGATGGCGCGGGAGCCCACTGCTGCAAGCCTTTGCACAGCCCGGCAGCCCTCGCTGCTGCCCGGAGCAGACGCACCTCAAGATGCTGTTGGTATCGCTAACATCAGCTCTAACAGCCCCTATGCCGTGCAAGGACTGGCAGTAGTGATTGTATACACACATTACACAAAAAACATGTTCAGGTATATCTATATCTATATCTATATCTATATCTATATNTTTTATATATTTAATGCATGAGTTAACTTAACATAGATACATTGCTATAATTGCATATACAAGTAAGACTATATTCAAAGTCACAGCAGCTTAAAACATCAGACCTTTTCCATAAGCATCCACCCAAGATGGACTTAATTCACCCTTTGCTTTCTGTATCATCTACATCCACTGGCACAACAGTCCCATATTTTATAAATACCCACAGGCAGCAAATGACAAATTCATATTTGCATCAGAAAACACAATACTAAGCGTTGAATTCCAACTAGCGAGCGGTCATGGACCCACTGGCCTGCGTGCCCAAGCATCAATGTCAAAACATTATTCTGCCAATCCCCCAGGAGCCACGCGAACGCCTGCTAAAAAACAAAACAGTTCACTGTAACTATTCTGGTGAATCATCTTGAAGAGCAAACACGTTCAAAGAAATTGTCGCCTGGCAATAAGAAAGGGCCCAAAGCAGCCAAGCAGCTAGAGTTAACCAACCTGCCACGGGCCGAGTTCGACCACGCTGACCCTGCCAAGGCGGCTGGTGAGACGGGGGCTTGTTTCACATAAAGGGAGGCAACAATTAATTTCATGAGGCACAACCATTCTTAGATACACAGAGACCCCTAAAATAAGGAGGCTGCAGTAGAGCCCATCTTTAGACACCCAAATGTCACTGGGAATCTGAAGAACAAGCACCCAGAATCCTCGTCCCCAGCAGAGGAGCATTGCCAATAGCTCCACAAACTGGCCAGGAGTTTTGTTTAATGCTTGATTCTGATTGGAGTTAGGTAACTAAAAAATGAAATAAAAGCTCAGTCTGACTCCAGCATCGCTCACCCCAGCTGAGCGAACCGCCTGCCTGCCTCTCGGTGACATTTGACAGAGCACATGAAGGGCGTGGGAGTGAGCAAATGTCACCGAAACGCGAGGCAGCCAGTAATGGCCTCAATTCAAAGGACGCTTGTTTGGGTGAACGGGACTCCCCCTGCCAGCACAGTCCATCAACCCATGCTCTCGCATCTTCCTCCAGCCTTTCAGCTCTCTGACCCTCAGGAGCTGTGACCAACAAAGGCTACAGCCACCAATTCATGTTGTTATTTTATTTTTAAGCTACCCTGCAGCTGCAAAACGTGTCTTAGAACTTGGGAGACAGTTGATTGTGTCTCTGAAAAATCACTTTAAAACAGCAGAGGAGGAGCCTTCCTGCAGGCTACAGCATCATAACTATCAAAATATTTTGGCTAAGCATTATGAAACACACAAAGAATGTCTTGTTACCAGGATATAAAGGTTTCCATTGATATGTTCTGCCGTTATACACATGGGAGTTAAATGATGAACACTGTTCCTCTCGAAAGCTCCTTCCGTTCGCAGGGCACTCCTAGAATGGGATACATTAATATCCTGATGAAAACAAAATGTGGGAAAGGTTTCTGGCACATCTCAACCGGCTGCAAGAAGCGTTTCCATCGCCTGCCCCATCCAGAGCCACGCTCTCATCCTCCCACCGCAGGCACATCCGGGGGAACCCCCCCTGGGAGATGGTGCAGGAACCACCCACTGGATTTTATGGCCCCCAGGGCTCGCAAAAGACCCAAAGCCCCAACACAGTGGTGACTGGCATCAAAGAAGGGAATGCCAGTTTGTTGGAGGGCGAATAGCTACAGGATAGACAGTGTCCCCTCTCCAAGTGGCCCAGAAATGCCATTGCATGAAGCATGCATGACTTCCCACATTTTGCATCGAGTGTTCCCGATGAGAAAAAGGACATCCTTACTTGTACTTTGCAGAGTTGGTATCTTTTGGATGTTCCAGTGCAAGTTTTATTAGCCAGTCCACTCACTGACTTTCTTCTGAATAAAGAAACGATGGTTAGACAAGGGCCAGAAACCCCTCCTTTCCCTTTCTTAAATGCATTTGTCCCCTGCCTCTGTAGGATCGATCTCCATGTAGCAGGGCCACACAAATCTGTCATGGTCTCACTGGAGCTGATAATAAAGATGTTTCTGCTGACCTGCAGCACCAATGGTTCTTATTACAGCATCCTCGGAGGTGTCATAGGGACCAGGGCCTGGACACAAGGTTTCCAAGGTGCCCTCTTGGCAACCACACAACCTGGAGAGGGCAGAGCTGTGCAGAGAGCAGCAGGGATCAGCAGGTCCCCAACCAACCCTACACCATGGTGTCCTCTCTGCTGTGACCAGAAGCCTTGAGAACCAGCTTATGCTATATCTGCTGCCCATCTGCACTAACCCCCGCGGGAGAAACTTCAAGGCCAGCTTGGCAGGGATGCCAAGGGCACAGCATCCTCACGGCAGCACGCTTGGGTCACACTTACCTTCTGTACAAGCAGGGTTTGCCAGACAACACCTTTGGCCAGTACTTATCTACTTAGCGATGGCCTTCTGGATCAAGTCTACCTCCAGCAAGCTGGAGTTCCCCACACCTTGGCAGGCAGGTGCCATACCTCTGCCGCAGGCAGTGCCTCTCCTGGGACTTGACACCTCCCCCGCAGGTCCTGGTACACGCTGTCCACTTGGTCCACTCGCCCCACCAGTAGGCAGTGACATCTGCCCCTTCCTCCAGGCTGTTGGAGGTCTGCACCAGGTCCTGCTTGAAGCATCAGGTGGGTTGGGGAGAGAAGGAGACATCAGTATCTGCACCACAGAACCTGGTCAGGTGGACTGAGGGCATCCCTCATCCAGCCTGCCTCGAGCAGACGGGACGTCTGCTTCTCCATCTGAGGTCAAGCCTAAGATTTCCATCTTGCAAGAAACCCTGCATTTTTCCAATTGTGTTTTCATTACAAATTGGAATGAAATGGCAATATTTGGGATTCCTTGGGAAAGGAAGGGTTCTTTGTTTTGCTCAGTTGGCAAAACCAAGTTCCCAAACAACCCTAAACTCTCCAAGTCTTTTGGTGCTCTGACTCTTGTTCCACAGTGAGTTCAGGGAGCTGAAGAGCTGGTTGCGGCCAAAAACTTCGCTAAAGCTTAAACAAACCCTTGTAAATCCACCCTGCAGTGGGAGAGCAGCCCAGTGGATGCCGGCAGGCTGGAGGAGCCCACGTGCTCCCTTTGCAAGTACAGATTTGGCTCCGTCCTTGACACCCCCACCCCTCAGCCACTGCAGGCAGCAGCGTGACCATGTGCCAGAGGGCAAAGGGGCTGCTCCACCAGCAGCATCATCTCCACATGCCTGCACCCAGCAAGGCATTAACATCCCTTCACAAGGGGCTCACAACCTCATTGCCAGGGAAGGGATGTGTTTTTCCATCCAGGATCGCTCACTGGTTAGGGGAGTTCTATTAAATTTCGTGTTTACTTTGAAGGACATAATAATATTCCAAGCAAAGTAAATGAAAGCTCCAACCACTCCGAGGAAGAGGTGCTCACCTAAAAACAGGGCATGACCTTTCAGAGCCCTAGAAGTGATCTGTGCACCCTCTTTACCATGCACGGCACAACTTAGGCTAAGCTAAGCCAAGTCACACATCCTGGCACTGCTGGAGACCCGAGACAAACACAGAGGGGTTCAAGTGCCAGGGTTTACCCAGCTCCCCCAACACACCATTTTCAAGCCCAGAGACCCTCAGCAGGGCTCACTTACCTGAGCTATCACAAATGCAATGTTGCCCACAAGAAGAAGGGCAAGGGTGCCTTTCAGCTGGGACCACACACTGATGGAGATGTCGCTCCACCTCCATTTAGGTGTCTTCATCCTAGAAAGCAAGCGAACACCACGCTAAGCAAAACTCCTATCACCCTTCTAGAGCAAAGGCTGATTTGCAGCCTGGGTTACACAGCACAAGTCTTCTTCAGCTTTCCCAGTCAGTTAAGTGACAGCAACCAACAATGACTGCAAGGGCTTGATCCTGAAGTTATATGTAATTAGTGGAAGCGTTAATACAGTTCAGATTCACATCCCATCTCAGTTGCTGTCTTCCAAACCATAACTTCACCCTGGCTCCCAGTGGCTGCACTTGATACCACCAGTGAGAGCTGAGGCTCCAAGGCTGCCTTGGAAGAGAGTGTGGCTTAAACCAAAGCAAGCATTGCACAAGAGGCAGCCAGTAACAAGTAGTGTCCCTGGACCTAAAAAAGCAGTGTATTTAAATATGCCTATTTACAGAACTGCTCCTAGAAGAACAAGATGAAAGGCTTCATAAGCAAAAAAAAATGCAATTAACAGCCATTATTTTTCTTTTCTTTTCTTTTTTTTTTTTCATTTGTTCCACTCTAATTCCCACTGGTTCCCAGAGAAGAAGCTTGTTCTTATAGAAACCACCCACAATTAAAGAGCAGAAATGAATTGTCCCAAGTGTTAGCCTTTCATCTCTTTCTCCATCTGCCTCATGAAAGGGAGTAACCCAGAATGGCATTTTCTTAAATAAAACCCAGCTCAAAACCACAATACGTTTTATTGTGAACCTCACTGCAAGAGCCAGAAAGGAGCAGGTTTCAGGAAATCATGCTTCCAGGCAATCAAAGCAGCTCATGTCTGTAAGAAAGAGAAAAAAAAATACGTTCTCCCCTAAGCTAATTTCCCTTGAAAAGTAATGAGACAGCATCTTTGGGAAGCAGGGGGTTGGAGAGGGGCTGCTGCTGGGGAGAAGGGGCAGGACTGCAGACCTGCAACATAAAGAGCTTCTTTCCTACACCTTATTTTCTTTCTTGCAAAGGGCTTTTGTGGCAGGTTTGGAAAGGCAGAATTGCCGGCACAGCTGGCACAGCTTTGCTTTCTGGCTTAGGGGAATTACCAGAGGGCTTCCAGGTCTCCAAATTCCGCTTTGCAATCGCCCCAGGGTTGAGGTCCAGCATGCAAAAACCACTTTCCAAGAGGCAGATCCATTGATTAATGGAAGCCCAGGGCTCTTGGCTGGGGATGCCGGGGACAGGTGGCTGCGACTTGCCTTAACACTTGGTTTTCATTAAGGCTTCCAGACACTTCTGACTCGAAGCCAATAACAGAGCTCGCTCAGAGTTTATCCTAGAGCCGGGCAGAGCTGCTTGTTTAAATAGAAGACAGATTAAAGAGGCGAGGGGGAAGGGATGCCGCCTGCAAGCAGGGGACCGGAGAAGGGAGGGCGATGCAGAGAGCGGCACCGGGAGGGAAATCCGCACCGGGTTTGGGTCCCAGCGGAGTGCGGAGTGGGGAAAGACCCCTGTGGCGGGGGGGCGGGGGGGGAGCTGTACCTGGAGGCGATGGGGCCGGAGAGGAGGGGATGCTCCGGGGTCGGAGAGGAAAGGATGCTCCTGGTGCCGGGCAGTAGGGATGCTCCGGGGTCGGAGAGGAGGGGATGCTCGGGGTGCCGGGCGGTGGAGGAGCGGAGCAGCAGCAGCCCCAGACGCTCCCTCCCTCCCTCCTTCTCCCTCTCCGACTTCAAAGAGCAGCCAAAAGCGCCGGGGCTTGCAGCGAGGAGGAGCCGCCGCAGTGCCTCCCCCCAGCCCGCGCCGACTGCTCTTATAGAGGCGGGGGGGGAGGATGGGAAGAATGGAGAGGGGGGGGAAGCGGGCGGAATTCACACCTCTCGGCCCGAGATGCCCCCACCCCGGTTAACCCCTCGCCTCCCCCCTGTGCCGGCCCGCCAGCCGGTTTCCTGCCGGGGGGGGGCACAGGCGGGGAGAGCTCGCATGCAGGTATTCCCATCACTGCCTGCCCCCCCTTCCACCCCGGGCATACTTGAGCCCCCCAGGTATCCCCAGGAGATGCTGCTCTGCCCCCAAGCACGGTGGGGGGAACGTACGTGCTGTCCCAGCCCTCCCACCCATCGCCAGCACTGAGAGGTGGCCAAAACAGCCTCACAGAATCACCTGGTTGGAAAAGACCTTGGAGATCAACGAGTCCAACCATACCTGTCCGTTACTAAATCAGATCCCTGAGCACCTCATCTACCCCGTCTCTTAAACCCCTCCAGGGATGGTGACTCCACCACCTCCCCGGGCAGCCGAGAACCCTTTCAGTGAAGAACTTTTTCCTGATGTCTAGTCTGAGCTTGCCCTGGCACAACTTGTGGCCATTCCCTCTCATCCTATCACCTGTCACTTGGGAAAAATGACCGACACCCACCTCACTACAACCTCCTTTCAGAGAGTTGTAGACACTGCTAAGTTCTCCCCTCAGCTTCCTTTTCTCTAGGCTCCTGGTATTTCCATGCTGGGCTTCCAAGGATACCTGCTGCCCCCAGCCCTCCCACCCATAGCTGGCAGCAAGGAAGGTGGCCAAAATGCTGCTGGTACCTCCATAGGCACCGTGCACCCTCATCCTGCCTCTGGAAGTGCAGGGAGCGCTGGCTGGATACAGTCTGCCAGGGCTTTAATTGCACCATCTGCTGAAAAATAAACTGAATCCCCATGATCTTGTGCTTTCAGTGTCATTTGCTAAGGCTTGGCACCAATTGTGCTGCTTGGAACAGTTTTGTGCAAAGCGGGAGGACAGTGGTGGTCAGAAAACGGGCTTGGTACATGTGAAGGGCCCTTTTGGATGAGAACATACAGCCATGCACGTGTTGTGTCTGATCTGTATGTGTAGGGGGGGAGAGAGAGAAAAGCCTATGGCATAAAGAAGACACAGTTATGCAGTGCATGTAACCTATATACGATGTGCGCTCTCTCTTCTCTGCAGTTTTCACGTGTAAAATGTGGTCAATGAGACCACAAACTCCCCGCACACACGAAAGGGCGGTGACAAAGGGAAAAAAAAGAAGACCTGAGGGACTACAGGACAGTCTCACCTCCGTGCCCAGCAAGACCATGGAACAAATCCTCCTGGAAGCTGAGTTAAGGCATACAGGAAATGAGGAGGTGATTGGTGAGAGCCAACATGGCTTCACTAAGGGTGAATTGTGCTGAAACATTTGGTGGCCTTCTGTGATGGGGTTGTAGCATTGGTGGAGGAGGACAAGGATGATTGCTTTCTGTTTAAAAAAGGGAGAATCGGATTAGATGTTAGGAAGAAATTCTTCACGGTGAGGGTGGGGAGGCCCTGGCCCAGGGTGCCCAGAGCAGTGGTGGCTGCCCCATCCCTGGAGGTGTTCCAGGCCAGGCTGGGTGGGGCTTGGAGCCCCCTGATCCAGTGGGAGGTGTCCTTGCCCATGGCAGGAGGGTTGGAATTAGGTGGGCTTTAAGGTCCCTTCCATCCCAAGCCATTCCATGATTCTACGATCCCATCAGCTCTGAGCAGCCACCTGAACGATGTTCTCCATCACACCACGGATGCTTTAGCTCAAGCCTTTTCTCCTTCCCCTCTAGGTCTGCCCTACACAGGGCAAAACCATTGCTTCCAGCAGGGCACCGCGCTCTGGCAATGGTTGCTGCCACTGGCTGCTCCTGGCCCTTGGTGGCAACATTCAGCCCCGTCACCATCTGCTGCAGGCCAGGAGCTCCCATCTTCATGGCCTTGGGATGTGCTCCCCCCATGGGGCATGGATCCCTGCACAGCTCCCAACACCCTGTGGGAACTGTTGCAAGTGTGTGGTGTTCTTAATTCGGTCCCAGTCCTGCCAGGGATGGCTTTGTGAAGCTGAGGGGAGAATCCATCCCAAAAAATTTACATGGGAAATGAAGTCTCCTTTTCTGTTTGGCTAAACGTCTGCCAGCTTGTTTTAATTTACCCAGCTAGGTTGATTTGCAACCTTCAATTTTCCATCGGTTGGCTGTGACCAGGACACTGGGAAAATTTAGCACTTGAGTTCACCCAACTCCTGCATTTCAAAATATCCCAGCCCGAGACATGCAGGAGAAAACCCTTTCCGTTTTGGAACAACCAGGAGGGAAAAGTCTGAACACGAGAGGTTTTAAAAGCATCGAGATATTTCACATTGAAAACTCCGGAGCAGCCTGGATCCTTGTGAGCCCCAGCATCCCCCCAGCGCTCCTGCCAGCCCTGGGGTTTGGCAGGAAGTTGCACCCCAGGAGACCCCATCCCTGTGTGACCCCACACCCCATCCTGCTTCGAGGATGCCTTGGGAAGTGGGGGGGAAGATGTGGGGGAAGGCTGTCCTTGAGACAAGGGCTGGGGGAGCCGGCAGCAGGCGAGACACAGTCGGTCCCTGCGCTTCACCAAAAGTTCATCAAAGCCAAAGGACTTTTTTTACTATATATATTTTTT